>MU187860.1:33595-53668 GCA_016904865.1 Pissodes strobi | reverse complement strand
TATTGTGGGGAGGGAGAAGGGGAAGAGGGAGAGGGAGAGAGAGAGAGAGAGAGAGAGAGAGAGAGAAAGAGAAAGAGAGAAAGATATACCCAGAAGAAGGTTTTGGATCCATGAAATTAATCTGAAGCGAGAAATCTATGGCGAGTTTGATCATCAATTTCCTGATTTGTTTGCAGATTATGATTTTTTTAAATACTGTAGAATATCGAATGCCAAGTTTTATGACCTTCTAAGTATATTACCAATCAGAAAACAAAACGCCAACACATTCACCTGGCGCGCAAATAGCAGTTACTTTAAAGTAAGCATAATATGATATTAAATTAATTATAAACAACTGTTTAGTAAGTAAGGAATAAGACTCAATTAAATAATAAGTATAATAATCATTATCTAGCATTAATAATCATTAATGCTAGATTAAAATACATTTTCTCTAGTAAAACAACTAAAAGGTAACGGCCGTTCCTATAACCTGAAATGCATAGCATAATATGCATATAAATAATCATATGACAGCACAAATTATTTAGGTATAAGTCCACTACTTATAGAGTGTTACGAGGCAAATAACAATCAATCATAGCTGTGGGTAATATTTTTTTCTTCTGGTACCGTGGTGCATATTAAAATTCTTTACTGACCTATGGCATGGAGTAAAAGTGCGGTGCTGTGATTGGTGTTCTGAAGATCAGGGAGTCCAACTTTTACCACGTTTTTTCAGCTTTAAAGGCACATATTTGGTGATGTAATTGTAAGCATTGCAAACCACTATAGTACCTAATTAATTTTACTTAAAATTTTGATGAGTCTTTTATGTAGATAATCTGCATACACCTTGTAAGATAGAAGAGGATATAGACGTGGTAACTAGCGGCACAAGTTTCAACGATATGCACGAAATACAACCAATTGCTGACGAATCCTGGGAATCAGAGGATGAGTTACCATTGTGCACATTTTTATCTACAACCTCAAAGAGACTACCGGCAGACTTCCAATGGTCAAAATAAATGTTGTCTGGCCAGTACCATTCCAAGAAATTTCTGGGCCATATAATATTCCAGAAAGCCTTGAACCTCCACTACAGTTTTTCCTAATGTTGTTTACGGACGACCTGTTACAAATTGTAGTATTTCAGATAAATCTTTATGCTATGCAGAAAGATATTGTAGATTCTACCTTTGCACCTACGACCATGGAAAAATGAAAAACTTTTTGGGCATAAATATTATAATGGGAATTAAAAAACTACCCAGTTATAAAAATTATTGGTCTTCCCTTGAAGTGCTTCGAGACAATTTTATAGGATCGTGTATGTCACGTAATCACTTCAGCTGATTTCTTGGTAATATTCACATCTATGATAACTCCGTTCAGCCAAAAGAAAGACATGCTTTATTAGACAAGCTATATAAGCTACGGCCACTCTTGGACAAACTTTCAGAAACCTATGCAACATTTTATAAGCCTACCCAGTGCCAATCAATTGACGAACCTATGATTAGATTCAAAGGGAGAGTTTCCATACGTCAATACATGCCCATGAAGCCCATAAAAAGGGGTTATAAAATGTGGGTCAGGGCAAATGAGCCTGGATTTGTCTCCCAATTTCAAATATACACACGTAATGTATATTAGTCTCTAAAAAGATGTTTAGTAATTCATTTTTTTTAGGAAAAACCGATGGTGTTCGTGAGCTGCAATTAGGAGAACGGGTTGTGACAGATTTGATTCTAGACCTAGTAGGCAAGCATCATGAAGGACAATTTTTTCAACTCGGTGGTATTGCAAAATAACCTTCAAAAAGATGGTATATTGTTGTGGCATAGCAAGAAAAGTTCGAAAGGGATTTCCAAAATATCTCAATCAAGGAGAATAGCATGAAGAGAGATTTTGACTGGAGAATAAGTAATAAAATGGCAAGACAATAGATCTGTCCATTTCCTAAGAAATTCCCATAATTCGCAAGATATCCAATCAATTCCTAGAAGACAAAAAGATGGCCCTTTTGTCGAATATAACTGTATTAAACTTGTTAAAGATTATAATAAACATATGGGCTATGTAGACAAAAGCGACATGTACAAAGCATATTATGAAATTGATCGAAAATCAAAGAAACGGTGGCACCGCATCTTTTGGCACTTTGTAGATCTAACAGTAGTGAATGCTTTTATTATATACAAGGAATCAACGCGCCCTCTTGAAAAAACTTTGTCACTAAAAGACTTTAGAATTGCTGTAGAGAATGATCTAATTGGCGCTGATCCACAGGTTGCTCAAAGAGGGAGAAAAAGTTTACATGTTGTTGGAAATAAGTATAAGCCACAAGTTCCCCTGGAAATTCGTTTAAGTAAGGCTGCAGACATGCCAGTCCATGGAACAAATGTGCAAGATGTAGTTCGATAAATGAACCCAATCGTACTAGATGGCACTGCTCCTCTTGACATGTTGGCTTATGTCTTCAGGCTAATAAAAACTGTTTCCATGAATTGCATCAAAAATAATTTGTATTTATACTTTTTTTTATTATTACTTTTAAAAAATCATTTGTATTTTCACTGTTCAAAACATAATAAAATAAATATGTTATAAACTTACGATAAATCTTTTTCCCAATGTCTTGCCACCAACAGGAACCGTACCCGGGCCGCCCGTATTACAAGCACGGGGTCTGACAACTGTACTATCAGCCTTGTTGAAATAAATTCACTGGACCATAGACAAAGTGAAAGTCACGTTTACTTTAACGCTTTAACCTTGAACCCACCCATCAGAGCGTGGCATTTTTACTACATTATCGTAGGTCTGTAAGGAATATTAATATGCTACCGGGGTTGGCTAACTCATATTCTAGCCATTGACAGAGCATTATATGTTGGTGCTGGTGGGATACAGATTGCAACGTATTGGTAGAATTGCCACTTTGGCTTGGCAAAGCCGTATTGTGAAAAACTGGTGGTTGCAACTGTTGGCTAAATTCGGTACGTTGCCCTTGCTGATGCCGGTTTATTATTAAATTTTTATACTCATATGCGGATACTAGATTATACATTTTTTATCTCACGACGAGGTGAAAATGTTCTTACTATTTTCTCCATAGTTTCAAAAAACTTCTTTAAATGGTCAATATTCTTTTCTACTATTTCGCTTCCCTAAATATTCCTGAGGCACTTGCGATAGAGCTACTGGTGCTTGTTTCTATTATTTGTTAAAGTCTGCGAATGAATTGAAGGTGATATTAGCTTTAATATGGGTAAGACAAGTTGTATAGAAGAGAAGCTGAGTGACAGTGGCGTAGCTAGAAATGTGGGCGCCGGGGGGCAAGCCTATCCGCTGGCGCCTAAAACAAACCTATATTTTGTGTATATACGCAAATTAATCAAAAAATAATACATCATAATATTAAACGTATATTTTTGAAGTGAAACTTCTTAACGCGCGCCGGGAGTAAAATTTGAAGGTCGCGATCCCGACACACGGCGGGCGAGCTGGCAGGGAACGGAAACGGTCTCGGACGTTTATTGTGATATCTTTGTTAGTTTACAAGATAAAAATACGGGATTTGCTCTATTACCTTGTCAAGACATAAGCGAAACTTTTATGAAGAATAGTTTTTTTTCATTTAGGCCTTCCCTTTTTGTTAATTGTGATACCTATATTTAAAAAAACTTCTTTTTAACCAAATCCGTTAAAACATGTATAAGGCTAGGGCGTTTAATTATTGTGATATCTTTGTTAGTTTACAAGATAAAAATATGGGGTTTGCACTATTACCTTGTCAAGACATAAGCGAAACTTTTATGCAGAATAGTTTTTTTTTTCATTTAGGCCTTCCCTTTTTGTTAATTGAGTGATATATTTAAAAAAAACTACTTTTTAACCAAGTCCCAGGCTAGTGCGTTTAAGTTTAAGAAGTTTCACTTCTGATATGCGCACATAGTGCACACGCTTTTTTTTTATTTACAGGAATATGAATATAAAATATATAAACGGCAACCAACCAACAGGTACATACATATTTAAATATAAACGTAAACTAAACATCTGTAACCTTAATTAATTAATTAAACATTGGAGTCTTTCTTCGGTTTTAAATCGACGTAAATTCATCGATTATTTGATCAAAATTAATGTTTGGACAAATTCATTTTCTATGCTTAGTATTGCTAGGCTATTTAGACTTGTCTGGTTAATGGTACCTCCTAAATACGAAACTCTAAAAAACACATACTTTTTACGACCGAAATTGTCGGAATTTTTGTCTTTGAAGTCGCATGCCGCCTTACGCAGCGTTTTTACAAATTTGCATATACCAAATGCCGGCGCGCCGGGCGCTGAAATCGGTTAAGTTTTGTAAGCGTTTGTAGCGCTACAAAAGCTATCGCGCTATGTCTTCGCGATGCAATCAATTTGCGGCAAGAGGCCTCGTGGTCGAGAGGTCTAGATGGTTAGGTCTCAATTCGGCGGCTACCGGCGGCCTGGGTTCAAACCCCGTTGCTTTTTTTATTTTTAGGTTAAGTTTCTTAACAGTTTTTTTCTTGATTTTGGGTATGTCTTGAGTTAGTTTGGGTTAGCACCTGGTTAGTTCCCTTTTCTTGAGCCCCCGCAGCGAGCGAAGGGCCATGCGAAAAGAGAAATATTATATAACAGCGTGTTCCAGGTGCCCAAGTCAGTGAGCTTTTGTAGCGCTACAAACGCTTACAAAACGTAAAGGATTTCAGCACCCTGGTGCCATTGTATGTGAGGATGTGTAAATATGCCGCCGGGATATATCTTTTTATTCCACATAGAATAAATAATAAATACTTGACACAAAATGTATTGGTTGGGTAAAAAGTTTAATACATATTTTGGTCTTTGATTGTATTATAATTTAATTAATTTAAAAACTCAGTTAAGCTCATGAGCATTGTTAGCATTAGCATATTTAAAAATTCGGAGCCTTGCCCCCCCTGGCCCACCCGGTAGCTACGCCACTGCTGAGTGATGAAAAAAGATTGTTCTCTGTACTAGCAAATCTAAATTTTCAATATTTTCTGTGTCGATATGAATCATATCGACACAGAAAATATTATGAATCTCATCATTGAGATTCTGTGATTGGTCTCCAGCAAGGTTATATATTTGATTCCTCTCTGCAAATATGAGAACCATAAAAAATATGATGTTTTCAAATTTACACGTTTTACAGAAACATTTGCTTGAAAGCTTCTTGTTTTTCTATTTTTAATGCCTTTCGATATGCATCCCTCAGTAGGCACATTTTTTTACAATCTGCAGCTAAAATAAACAATGTTATTTATTGTTATTGGTCCACTAAACAAAGAGAAGACGTGAACAAGATGCTTTTAATGTACAAATATTTGCTTAGACTATGAATTTGAACTCTATCATAGAAAACACTCTCGGCCATAACAATCCCAGTATATACCTGAAAGTAAAAGCATTTGCTTTAATTTATTTATAATATGATTAATTAATAGACTACATCATCTTCTATTAAAACCGTTTAGTACTAAACTAAAAGCCCTTTTTTAGATTTCTGTGCTATGACGATTCTTTTTCATCTACATCATTAGGCGAAACGCATAATTATCGGAACCCTAAATGGTAAACATGTTTTAAACCATCGGAACTTTTGGTACTAGCTTGGTATTTGACAGGTAGTTGAGAATTTTGGAAATCACGTGCATTCTTAGCTTTACTCAATACAAGAAAGAGCAATTTATGTGTGCCCAGTGCGTTACAACATGACATAAAGGTAACTCGGTATTTTAATACTTTTCTTCCTGACACTGATTTCTCTTTTTTTGGTCCTATGTTGTAATAATTGATAATACCCTCCAAAAGAGTTCAGATTCATCGGCATTGTAGACTTGATCTTAAGTCAATTTAATCATCAATAATAGTTTGAATTTTGTGTTGAAAGGGGCAACTGTTTCGACATTACTCGGCACACGTTCTTCATGAATATGTAGTCAACCTGAACTGGCCACAAAGTTATTCTTCCTTGTTATTTAGCTTTTTATGCTAAATTTCACTAGAAAGAGAACTGTTATTTTTAGGTTGTTGGCAAAACTACATGTATTTCAGGATTTTCGAGCTTCATAATTACTTTTCTCTGGCTTTAAAAGAGAAAGTTCTGCCATACCGACTTAAAAGCTCATATTTATTATTAAAGCTTATTAATTTATATCAGTAAATGACCAAGAAACAAAACATCGTATCTTTGGTTTGCTCGTCTTTATTCTGATAGTGTTGGTTTCGGTTATATGAATGCTTTTACCACTTGCCGGGCACTACTACCTGCGTCTATATTGTCTGGAACGTTATACTTCTGTTTTAGAGTAACAGTGACAGACGAACGTGGCATCACGGCGACTACAGCCCAGGAAAAAGTAAACATGTTCGCCAAAATGTTTTCATCGCACTCTACCTTAGACACCCCCAAGGCAAGACTCTCTCTACCATATCGAACAACAACACTACCATGGCAGAAGTCAAGTTTCATCACCAACGTGATATTCGTAAAATCCTTAAAGAACTAGATACGCAACAGGCATCAGCACCGGACAGAATACCTGCCATCGTGTTAAAGAACTGCGCCAACGAACTAACACACGCTTTTTTTCAGGCTTTTTTCTCTTCCAATACGGAAAAGGGATTTACCCATCTTCTTGGAAAGTCGCTCGAGTGCAACCTGTTCCAAAAAGAAGGCAAGAAAACCACGCCCTCAAACTATTGCCCAATTGCCTTGCTTCCAATAATCTCCAAAGTCATCGAACGTGTAGTCAATCAGCAACTACTCAAGTACCTCGAGAACAACAGAATAATCAGCGATAATCAATTACGGCTTTCGCAAAGAGAGATCGACAGGAAATATATTGGCCTATCTCACTCGTATATGGAGTAGGGCAATTGAGAACTACGGAGAGTCTCGAGCGATTGCATTGGATATTTCGAAGGTATTCGACAGAGTTTCGCATGACGGACTGCTCAACAAACTGCCGTCCTTCGGACTGCCAGCCTCTCTCTGCAGCTGGCTTGCCAGTTTCCTTAAGAACCGATCTCTGCACGATGCAGTTGATGTACACATCTCAGACACATTCACCCTTAACGCGGCCGTGCCTCAGAGCGCAATACTTTTACCAACCCTGTTCCTCATCTATATTAATGACCTGCTGACCGAAACGAATAATCTTTTACAGTTTTGCAGATGACTTAGATCAGAAAAACCCTTACCAGCGACTGAGACTTATTACCGCAGACAGGAGCAGATTACAGCAATTAATCAAGACCTGGAGAAAGTTCAAAGTTGGGGGCGACCGAAATTTGGTCCAGTTCAATGCAGCAAAGACCCGAAGATTTGGCATATTTATATGCTGTACAAAACGTTGAAGAAGCGCCGTGTTCATGTACCTTACGATCCGTTTGAGGAAAGTGACGTGCAGTTCATTAAAATATACCGCCTAAATAAGGAAAATTTTAATAATTTGGTGGATATTATTCAACCTTTTATTGTAGCTCCCAATAGGTTGGGCGCATTAACCATTGAAAGAAAGGTATTCCTAACTATAATCTGGTTGATTAGTAGATTCATTTTTAATTTTATGTAGATTTTAACAGTTTTAAGATTTTTTGATTCTGGGAGCTACCAAATGGATATTGATCGTAAACTTAATCATGCGGTGTGTCCAGCATCTGTTTCACGCTGTATAGAAGAAGTAACCAATGCCTTAAATATCCCTGAAGTATTTCATTAATTTGTTAAGCTTCCCCCATCATTGCCAGAATTGGAAGCTATCAGAAATAGGCAAGTGCATGATATTATATTTAGAATAGGTAGCTGTATGGGATATTCATTTTGTACAATGACGAAAACTATTTTTAATATAATGTTAATTGTATTGCAGTTTTTTCAAGAAATTTGGTTTGCTTGGGGTAATAGGATGCGTCGATTGTATCCAAGTTGCTATTTCCCCTCCAAAGATTGATGATCCAAACTATTGTGAGGTGGCATATGCAAACCGAAAAGGCTACCACTCAATCAATACTCAATTGGTAAATATATGCAGGGTGGTTCCTAAGTAATGGGTCTAAATTCATCTGTAGAATTTTAAGGTCAAAATGATCTTAGGCACCATTACAGGCTATTAATCTTTTTATTTATTTCCTAGAACAGTTACCTTATTAATTTCAGATTTTTTTTTAGATATGTGATTATGAATTGGGAATATTAAACGTTTCTGCCCGTTTACCAGGTAGCTCTAATGACATGCATGTGTGGAATAATAGCAATGCATTAAATTATGCAAGGACACTACATCGAAATGGCCATACCTCATTTTATTTTACAGGTACTAGGCCAGTTAATGAATGGCCTAAAACGGGTGTGTAGAGTGCGTGAGCAGGGACCTAAGCAATTTCTTCAGAAACTTGTTCTGGGCACTTAGGGAGTAAACATACTAAAAGTCCTGATGTCAGGGTGGGGAGTCAGGAGGGGTGAGCACAAGGAGTTTTATTTTTAATTTTTCGCTTATATCTCAAAAACAGTGTATCATACGAAAATTTTTTCTTATATGACATGAAAGCGTATGAAATTCTCTATAACTTTCATTCCATATATCTTTTTCGAATTCGCAACCGTTTGCGAGCTACACGCCCGGCAATAGTAAAAATAAAAAAAAATTACCTCACATATTTCATCAAACATTCCTTCATATCGTTCAAACTATTTATCTAAAGAAAAAAGCTTTCAATTGAATCGGTGAGTGGAAAAAGGAGATTATTCCACTTTTGTCGAAAATCAACCTGAAAAAGCCATTTTGTTCCTATTACTACATCACATAGGTTGAGTGAAAAAAAGAAAATATTTGGCTGCAGTTATACCTATTTCTCGGTCCTCGTGTTAAACGTTGAGCCGAAGAAGGGAACTATTCCAGCAATAATTTCCTTTTTCCACTCGACGCACTACACTTGCGATATGTCCACCACCTAAGCGAAGGTTTAAACTGCTACAGTGGTAAACTCCAAGAGGTTACGTAACTTTGTAACGGACGATAAGGCGTAATGGGCATTTTCTGTGACTATATGCAAAATTTACCGCTTCCACACCACCAATGCAGGAAATGTTTTACTTAAGGTAGCTTTGGCTCAATATATTTTGTATCAATAAAATAAAAAATAATACAAGTGTATTTTACACTTACCATGAGGGACTTGCTTCTAAATATCATAATGAAGTATGCTCTTTTATAGTCGATTACATCGAAAAGTATATTAAAGCCGACATAAAGAAGCACATATTCAGTGATGGTTGTGGTGGATAAAATCGGAACCATACAGTAACTAGATTATTCATGGCTTTCACAATGACCGGTCGATTTAAGGTAATTCAGCAATACTTTTGTACTGCAGGGTTACCTGACTGTATCATAATATATTGACGGACTTGCAACTAGTACTAGTAAAGGGTAATGAAGAAGTACTTCCTACGACAACCATGGCTTACAATGGGCACGTCCCTATCAATGGTAAGAAACTCGCGGACCTTCGAAAGATTATTCGTTATATTCCTGTTGAATATAAAGATTTTTTTTATGGAAATATTAACATGGCCACCTACTCAAGACAAAAAACAGAGTGATGAAGAGGACGCTTAAAGTATTTCCTTTTTTCTGATTTTTTTCAAATAAAAGAATGAATCGAAATTTTTTGAAGTGAAATCTTCTTTTTGCGTTTTTTTTTGTGGGGTTTGAATGAGACCGAGCCGTTACGCTCGGATATGTAACGTCACGCATCACGCCTCACGCTACTTCTACTGACATGTTCCCGTATATATAGAGGGCTGAAATTTTCAGGGGATGTAGCCGGGGTAAAAAGAAGATCCTAGACGAAAACGGGATCCCGTACCCCCTTCCGTTTGGCCAGGGGATGAGGGAGAAGGAAAAACTTAAATAATTAATTTGGGGAGAACGGAAAGAGGTACGGGGTCGAAATTTTTATGATAGGTACGCCTCATGGGGGGGCACCTTAGACCATACGACGGGAACCGGGGCTCTAATCTAAGGGGAGATTTTGGGGGGAAACCGTTTTTCGCCCATCTCTGCAACGAAAGCTCAGATCGAAATTCTCACAACAGATGACCCCGCTTGTTGAAGTTTTCACTTCTATCGTGTGGTCTTAAGCCCACACATTTTTTTTTTGTTTGCGTGTGTTCTAGTTCCTTATTGTCTGGGTAGCAGCTAATTTCACTATTTAAATCATCTCAAGGGACAAGGAAAGAATGATAAGTCTAAAAAATCATCACTTTATACAAACTGAATGAAATTGAGTAGAAAAAGGAAAGTATTCCACGAACTTTGACCCTGAATATCTCATAAATAGTAGTCAAACACAAGAAATTTACAAGATTCCTAGATCCTTAATGTTGCGCTATAAAATTTGTCTGTAGTGAGTTTTGTCATACTGTCATATGAAACTGTAAAAGTTAGAAGGTTTTTTTCGTTTTTCTCGGAATAGGGTTAAATGGAATTATTCCCTTTTTCCACTTACCGATTCAATTGTTAAATGTTTCTTAAAATTTCGTCTTTTTCAGAAGAAGCTGTTTTTGTTATTCCTGAGCCACAACTATCGCTTTTGTGTATCGTCCAATAATATGTGTTGCTACACATGAAAGCGGCATATTAAATGCAGGGAACAGAAGTCTTGTTACATGAAAATTAGCAAATTTTATTTTAGAGATAATAAAAATAAGACAAGTATAAGGTAAGTAATGTATTCAAGTTTTCATTCTCTTCGGCAAGGGTTCTTCATCTACGGCATTTTCGGCCTCAGTTGTGGGTGGTTCTTGATGCAGGGGCTCAACGTCGTCTTCATCGGCTTCCTCGTCTACGTGCCTCCCTTGGCAGTGGAGGCACGCCGCAGATCAGTTCAGCATTGCTTTCCGACATCCACATTTGCCACTAACACAATCCTTGGTACAGCGGCAAAATACCGTTTTCAGTAGGACCTCCGCTGCTGGTGGATGTTCTGTTGCAATTGGCACCAGGGTGTCTCCTACGTGTTTCCAACCCCACTCTCGGGGGGCAACTCATTCTCGAGCCACTGCTGCACTTGGTGGTAGTTGCGCCGGGAATACTCCTTAGCTGCGGTCTCAGTTGGTGGGAGAGAGCTGATGTCAGGCTTAAGATTTGCCAATGACTTCATGAACGACTGGAAGCGGTACTGGTTGAGGGAGGCTGACTTGCTGGTGCCCCATATCATTTGAGGAAGCGAATCTTCCCAGCCTCGTCAACGTCGCGCGTCGCCGCGAGTGGTCCTCTTGTAAAAGGTAACTGCCGCTTTCTTGAGGGTTGGTGACTTTAAGTACAATTTTGAGAAGCCCACCTTGCTTTTCCTTAAAGTAGAAGATGCCGAACAGCAGGCTGTATTGGGTTGGAGGAGGGGAAGGTATCAAAAGAACAGCGAGGTCTAAATGCTCACCAACAACAGCCACAGAACTGTAAGTGGATTGATCCACAGCAGTTTTTACGATAAGGACGTTAGCATCATCGGTGACCTCATACCTCATACTCCTGAAGCTTTGTCTGTAGTAAGGAAGTAGGATTGGACAAAAAAAACTTGTTTTACAGGTATTGATATGCTCCATGTTAAATTGATTTAACCCGACCTCCTCAGTCTGTATCGTCGCCTCTATTCATTGTGTTTTCATACTGTTGGCTCAGTTCGAGTACCCATCAAATGCCAGAGGGCGACTGATTCCAGGATAGTGGTGGTTGACGTAAGGGATATATCCATCACGAATGGTGGCAATGGAGGCATCTCTTTGCCATATTACACTATGCAGCAGGAATCCTCCGGCCACTACTATGTTCATCTGAGATTATTATTATACAATTTATGATATGTCTTATTTTTATTATCATCAAAATAAAATTTACTGTTTTTCATGTAACAAGATTTTTGTTAACTGCATTTAATATCCCGCTTTCATGTATAGCAACACATATTATTGGACGATACACAAAAGCGATAGTTGTGACTCAGGAATAACAAAAAGAGCTTCTGAAAAAGATGAAATTTTGCAATTGATGTAACTGTTGGCCGGTTGGAGATATACTGGCATATGTATATATGTTCTTAAAGGGAATTTAATTCTCTAGAACCTTTTAGAAGAGACTAGTTTAAACGATATGAAGAAATGTTTGATGAAAAAATTTAGTTTTTTTTTCACCTTTCCTATCGTGTAGCTCGCAAACGGTTGCGAATTCGAACAAAGGTATGTGAAATGAGAGTTGTAGAGAATGTCATACGCTTTCATGGCATATAAGAAAAAATTTCCATACGATACATGGTTTTTGAGATATAAGCGAAAAACTTAAAAATGGGACCTTTCTTGTGCTCCCCCCTTCCGGCTTTCCACCTAGACATCAGGACTTTTAGTATGTTTACTCCCCCAGCACTCGGAATAAGTTTCTGAAGAAATCGCTTAGGTCCCTGCTCACCCACTCTACACCCTCTTTATTGACTGAACTATGCCTATAAAATATTTTTTAATAATCAATCAAATTTAATAGGGCATAAAACTGGGCTGTTCAAGCAAGAACATTAAATGTTTAAAATATTACTCATCTATGCTTCACGACGTATTCAGTAATAGGTAATTCATGTAATAGGTATTTATGCTTATCAATATTGTTATAGCCAGAACTAAAATGAACAGCGATGTAGCCCAGATTATGCCCTAATTCCTTAGAGTAAAACTGAGGAACGGTATTGTACTATATTTTGCACAATGTCATTTAAAACAGACGGTTATGTATTAAAATTTTATTTAAACAAAAGAAGGACATGTTTATTGAATGCAAGACCTAATTATGATGAGTCCTTCGGAGCGCCTTGCGAATTGCTACGTGCAGGGTGACGCGTCAAGCAGCGATATCCTTCTACACGCGCTTGTGCACTATGCACATTGCAACCTAAATACACTCGTTCGGTTTCGCCGCTCTGCTTTCCTCGCTGCTCTACTCGCTGCTTGACGCGTCACCCTGCACGTAGCCCTGCTAGGGTAATTGTAAACAGTTTTTGCCATCCTGAAATTTGAATTAGGGAACTTTTTGTGTTTGATGAATTTAAATGATCACCTTGATACGCTTTATTTAGTAATATTACTCAGTGAATACGAAAAAATAAGTAAAAAAAAAATATTTTTAGGAAAAATATGAATTTATGTTTGCCCCATAGTGTTTTCATTTATTGCTTAGTGTATGGGGTAAATGTAAACAACTGTAATACTAGTTAAACCAAATATATACTTAATTTCAGAGGAAAATGTCAACTAAGTTCAAATTTAGTATAGGGAGTGTTTATAATAGTGTTTTAATGCTTATTTACAATTACCCCAAAACTATAATATTTTGCATTACAAAAATATTAATTTTTTGAGTATCCCAAACCAAAACCAGCTGCATATTAATTTTAATAGCTCCTTCAATTATCACGAACGGCTGCCATGTCCATCAAATATTAAAAAATCAGTCTGATTGGGAAGTGCATGAAGGCGAATGGTATATGTATAAGTAACAGAACATCTTTGAAACCAATGGAAAAACTGAGACCATTTCATCCAATCGTTTTGAGGTGCTGCATACTCCATCCCAGAATAGCCATTTTCGGATGTCAACGAGCCTGGACATACATCCAAGTGACCATCGACAGCAACGATTCTCGCTCAGAACCCCTCGATACCCTTGAAATACGTCTTCCTTTTTTCCTATAGCTCTAAGCCTACATGGGTCACCGGCAAATCCACTTTCATCGCAACTGAATACTGAATATAAAAATGGATTTATTTACAGATTGAGGTCATGTTATTAATACAGTTTTCTTCAGTTCTTCATAGCAATCATATACAATTTCTGGATTCGAGCTGTGTTGCGAGCATTTTGAAGATGTTCTGCTTTTATGGTGAAACACTAGGATTACGCTAAACGATTAATGCCAGTCAAATCGAGGAACTCCAGTTTAAAAAGAATTATTTACTAAATTGTTACTTCACATGATCAGCGAAAAAGTTTTTCAATTCTTCTTTGTTACAATGGTAACCAATGTACGCCCTCGCAATCAAGCACCTAACTAGTTATGGAATCCTAAAAACCCATATATAAAAGTTAACCTTTTTCTTATCGCTAATGGACCCTTAACAACTTAGGGTACCTACTTTCTAGAATGCACCATAAATATAAATAGGTTAAGAACGAAAATTGTCAGTAGTTGTAGAGATCTCGTCTTGTAATAAACACTGTTCGTTTTTTTGCAATTTGTGTTTTTTAAAATCGGCCTCGACGCTCATAAAAACGTAATTAACTATTTGTTTTTCGACATTTTAACTTAGCACATAATATCTTCGAGGAACCATTTCTTCTAGAGGGATTTTCTTACTATTGATTCAATGGTATATTACTGAAATAGATACACCATATTGTTCATATGCTTGCCTATAAGAACAATTTTTATTTTGCTCTGACTCTGACAACATCTTCCTGATTATAGTTTGGAAGAGGCCTCTTCCGGATATAGGTTCTAGGCATTTTAATTCTGGTAAATATAAAAAAAGTGAATATAGATTTATAATTTAGGAAATTGTAATAAATAAGTGTTTACATTTATCCCATATTTCGTTTTTACATTTACAAAAAATCTTGGTTACTATTCTAGATAGAAATACCCATAAAATAAGGGTAAATAAAAAGAATTATAAGTTAACTTTATGGAATTTTAACAGAAAAACACTATATACATACCCCTTCGTTATATTTTTTCGTGATTTATTTCACCATTAAACAATTTAAAAGCAAATTTTCTGACAGAGATTGTTAAGAAAAATGTTACTTCGTAAAGAGTTGGCCAAAAATAGCAGATCGCTTGCGGTCTCGCAGAAATCACTCAGATATTGCTATGTTGCCAATAATCTTAAGCTGGCTTTAGATTTCAAAAATATATTGTTGTCTTTATATTGCCCTTGTTTACAATTACCCCAGTTGACCTTATACAAAAATATTTTGTAAAAAATATTCTATTTCATAAAATAATTGGAAAAAACAGAGGAAGAATTTGAATGAAGTTAAACATATCTTATTGAAGCACAGTAGACAACGGGATCTTCATAAACTAAAACATGAAAAAAAAGAAAATAACCTAAAGAATAAACAAGTGACTTAGTTGAACCAAAGAATCCAAATGGAATATCATCCCATGGGATCAAATTGTGGTAGGTAAATAACAAAGGAGAGAAATATGGATGATTAACTTGTGCTGTATGATAGATTTATTAACTAAATCACTTAATTTTTTTACCTATTCAAACAGTAA
Source organism: Pissodes strobi (assembly GCA_016904865.1). Taxonomy (NCBI): domain Eukaryota; kingdom Metazoa; phylum Arthropoda; class Insecta; order Coleoptera; family Curculionidae; genus Pissodes; species Pissodes strobi. The sequence continues at coordinate 38,290 of MU187860.1, read as the reverse complement.
TGACACACGATGTGTCAATGTTCCCTGTTATTCAGAATTAAAATGCCTTACTAAATATTTTATTATGAATGGTCAAGTTTAAATTATAACATGAATATATGAATATTATAATAATTTATGTTTCCTTAGGTAAGTTAAATGAGTATATTGAGAATAAAATATTTAAATTGAAATAAATCTGTTGAGAGTTAGGTGCATGTGTTAAATAGCAATGCTATCAATTCTGTAGTTAAGTCATCGTTATTGCACCCGAATTCTAATTTTCCCCAATTTTTTTTTCTTCATATATGCTTCTTTAAAATATCTATTTTTCGGGTAATACAGCACTAAGTTTATCAATGTTTTGCATTTTTTCCAAAAAATATATACATGCACAGTTGTACAGGGTGGCTCGAATTCGTGTCTATGTATGGGGAACTCGAAAACCGTAAGAGATACAGTGTGGGTCAAATTAAGGCAAAATTGCGCATTTAGGTGCCTAATAATATGCCTTTTAAAATGTTTCAAAACTCCGGGTATTTCCGGAGATATCCGAAAAAACCGAAATTTTGAAAAATCGTTTTATTTTTTTCCTGTGCTTATTTAAAAACGGATTTCAAATTGAATTGCACTTTTGCATTGCCATTTTTTCCACTCTATCCAATGATGTTATCCAGTTTGAAATCCTACGTTTCGTCTTCAAGGGATCATTATCAACTTTCTTTTTTTAAATACGAACTTTAATTTTTTTTATCGGTTTTCTGATGATTTTGGTGTTATTAATATGAGTATGTGTTTTTATTTTTTTCTAATTTCTTTTTTTTTATTTTTATTATTTTTTTAAATTTATATATTTAGCTTTGGTGTAATTTTAAATAATTTAAGGTAGGTACTTTTGAAATTTTTATATTCTTTAAAAACATTTTATTTTGGTTTTTTTATTAAGTGGAAAAGTGGAGCTCGTATTAAAAATAAAAAATAGTAAAATTATTTTTTACGAGAATATGGCCATAAACTATTACTCAAACAAGTTGCTTAGTGCAAAGATGAAATATTCTCAACTTTTAACCAATTAATTTTTTTTTAATAGGGAACATAAACAATTTATATTCATACTGCGTGATACTATAATAGGTACTTTGATGGAAAAACACACCTATTGGAATTTTGCATATGAATAATAACAAAATAATAATTTATAGGCAAAATTCCAATAGATGTGTTTTTCCATCAAAGTACCTATAGTATCACGTAGTATGATTATAAATTGTTTATGTGCTCTATTAAATACATTTTTTAATTGGTTAAGAGTTGAAAATATTTTATCTTTGCACTAAGCAACTTGTTTGAGTAATAGTTCATGGCCATATTCTCGTAAAAAATAATTTCACTATTTTTTATTTTTAATACGGGCTCCAACTTTCCACTTAATACAAAAAATACAAAAAATAAAATAAAACATTTTTATAGAATATAAAAAATAAAATATAAAAAAAATAGAAAATACCTTAAATTATTTAAAATTACGCCAAAGCAAAATATTCAATAAAAAAAATAATAAAAAAAACATATACTCATATTAATAACTCCAATACCATCTGAAAAACGAGAAAAAAATTAAAGTTCGTATTTAAAAAAAGAAAGTTGATGATGATCCCTTGAAGACGAAACGTCGGATTTCAAAGTAGATACCATCATTGGATAAAGCGGAGAAAGTGGCAATGCAAAAGTGCAATTCAATTTGAGATCAGTTTTTAAATAAGCCTAGGAAAAAAATAAAACGATTTTTCAAAATTTCGGTTTTTTCCGGATATCACCGGAGATACTTGGAATTTTGAAACTTTCTAAACAGCATATTGTTAGGAACCTAAATACGCAATTTCGCCTTAATTTGACCGACACTATATCTCTTACGGTTTTGGAGTTCCCCATACATAGACACGAAAACGAGCCACCCTGTGCACATATAGTTTCAATAGGCGTGAAAAAGAGTTGTATTTCTGCACAGGTGTCAAAAGGGTTGCTTAAAAAAATAAAAAAAATACATACAAATAATTTTTAAATTTAGTTTAATTAGGAATGCTAAAAACAACTTACTAAAAGAGATAAGTGCCAAATGATAAGTAAAACTACCGATTTTATAATAATTATTACTTTCTATGATAAGTGATAAAGCAGCTCGTTTCTGTTTTTATTGCATTTGCCATTCTTGCAGCGTCTTTCTTCTTTACTAACGCCAAGTTGGGATAAATGTTGCCCGAAGCACAGCATAATTCTATACCATGCTGTACTTCGGGTATCGGCCTGAATTCCTCATTATATTTGAACTTTTTTTTCGTTGGCAACGCGAGTGTTCCATTTGATAGTCTTCCTCTTTTATTTTGAACTGTGCTCGCGACTATCACCAAACATACTGCTAATCGCAAAAGAATAATTAACATATCCATTTTGGCTGCATGGAACACAAGTCGGAGGATCCATTAGGGTGCGAACATACCGAAGATATCTCGATGATCGCGGTCGCGGTCGATGTCGATGTCGTAATCGCGGTTTCAGTTTACATGGATGCTTAGCAAACATACCAAAGAGGTTTCCTTGTCAGTCTTCCTCGCCACCTCACTGAGTTCGGTTTATTTTATATATGTGAACTTTAATGTTAAAATAAATAGTAGCAGTAATAGCAGTGATGATTCTATGTCTTTAAGCGCAAAGTGGTGGTTGGTGTGTAACAGCTCCAACCGTGAGTATAATGTACATCCAATTAACCAAAAACGCCAAAATCTAGGAGAATATCACCATTTATTCAAAGAATTAAAAAATCACCCACAGAGATTTTTTGAGTATCTGAGAATGACACCTGATACGTTTTATTACATTCATGATAGTATTAGAGAAGAAGTGGAAGTCTGCAAATATAATAATTATCATACTGACCCAATTTTGGCTGAAGAAAGATTGGTCGTGACATTAAGGTAAGTGAATCAATAAATACCTAACACAATACTGTTTTATTACACACATATTCTTACAAGTTTTGAAAAACGAACGATTCCTCTAAAGATTCTTGATTAAGATTAGTATGTTGGCAATTTTGCAGTACGTTAGTGTTTACTTGCGTTTCTTCGGGTGGAAATAGGAGATTAAACAACGTTTGCTGGACTTGCATTCTGAAAGTCAACTTATCTCTCGGGCTGAGCTGCTTTACATGGGGTAGTAAAGAATTAAAAAATCCTACATCTTCATCATTTACTGTAGTTGACTTTTCTTTTCTTAATGCAATCTTTTGTTTTTCCAGATCAATTAGCTGTTTGCCTATTTGTACCTGTGCCGTAATTCTTTTCTTGTAACCAGTTTTCGTCACAGCGTAATCTTTTTCAGAAGTATTGGTTGATGTTGATGGGGTCGCGTGAACTTGTGAACGTGAAGATTGTGGAGTTGGAGGTGCACAATCGAGATCAGAAGAAGGCTCAGTTATATTTGATACGGCACCAAAACTATCGCTTTGTTTCGACGTTTCTGAGTCACTGATAGATCCCTGCATCTCACTCTGCGTGAAAGTTTCAGTAGCGGGGACTTCTAAATTGCTGGAAGTATCCCGAGGTGTAAACTGATCTTGTAGGAACATTAACTTTCGGAAATACGGCCATTGGTTCTCATTCTCATCAGGAGCGGCATCTCCTGAACGACCCTGGTACTTTTTGTATTGTTTTCCAAATTCCTGCCGTAGATTTTTCCAACAGTTTCTAGCATCATTTCCTGAAACAAAGATTTTTTTATAGGAGTACTATAGCAACAACACCGATTGTTCTTTTTAAAGAAAATGAAGTGTAGCTAATTCCTGTTTCGTACAGTGTTTTGGTTCTATAGTTTTTCACCCTCTTAAAATCGTTATAAAGATACCTATATTATGTTTATTTTTTCAGATACCTTGCCACAGGTAACAGCTTTAAATCGTTGGCGTTTGCATTTCGTATGGGAGCAACTACAGTTGCAGTAATTGTAAAACCAATATGTCAAACCTTATGGCAATCATTTCAGCCAATACATATGAAGCAACCAACAACTTTCGACTTTTTACGAATATCTGAAGGATATGAACGTATTTGGCAGTTCCCGAATTGTATTGGGGCCTTAGACGGGAAACATATACGAATTAAGTGTCCTGCCCATTCAGGATCAATGTACTTTAATTATAAACATTTTTTTATTACGCATGCATCATAGTGTGCATAAAATGATGTTTATGATGCGCCTACTTTTTTAAAGGTTGCTATAGAAACATTTGATCATGTCAAATGTGACAGATTAATATATTCGTCAATATATCCCTTAAGTTTAATATTTAAAACATTTTTGAGATTATGATGCATTCGTAATAAAAAATAGCGTATGATATACGTGTATAAGATGCCTTTAAAGCCCTTGCGACTTACAAAACACTCCGCTGCGCGTCGTGTTTTGAAATAAGTCGCGCGTGCTTTAAAGGCCCTCTTATACACTTACATCATAATATACTATTTTCTATAGTTTTACAAGGGCTTTGTGATGCTCACTATAGATTTATATCCATTGATGTCGGTGCGTATGGAAAACAAAGCGATGGAGGAACTTTTCAAACATCAAGCCTTTCAAAATTATTAGAAGCTAACAAATTAGGAATACCCGAAGAAAAAAACTCTGCCAAACTCCAATGTTAAAGCTCCATATGTTTTTATT
>MU187860.1:0-23595 GCA_016904865.1 Pissodes strobi | reverse complement strand
CCAAATAAATAATTTAGGAGAGGGGTTCAGTAATAATCAGATACCCGACATTCTTGCAATTTACGTGGTAACTATTATAGCTAGACCCAACAAACCTTATATTACTGAACTCGTCTTAAAGAGCCCTACCGATATCCGGAAGAATATACAGAGTGTCCTATTTAAAAAAAAAACATTAATTTAATTTGCACAGTAGAATTTCAATGTTCAATTGTTTTTCTAGTAACACCGCAGAAAACTATATGAAAATCCTTACAACTTTTGTACTTAACATTTTTCTATACGAGGGTAAATAAAAAAGTTAAAGGGGGGTTACATTTATAACCGGACACCCTGTACATTGTGGTATGAGGTGAGACAGGGACATGTGATTATAAAAAATATTTGGAAAATTCTCCTAATTATGTGAGAATATTATTAATAGCATATTATATATGAGAAAAATAATTACACTGCTGTCAAGTAACTATAGTGGTTGAAAAAAAAGCGAATACTTTGCTATTTCATTGATTATTTCATAAAACCTATTTTTCGGTTATACAGTATTATATACTTATTTTATTTATTTCTAACAGAAGCAGTAAATTTTAATAATACGAAATAATTCAGTATGCTACAAATAACACAAATAATATTTATAACTACCAATACATTTGCTTTTATGCTTAGGTTTTAAAAAATTATTGATTCTAAATCAAATTAGTTTACTATACTATTATCAACTTGTATTATTCAGCCCTGTGGTCATCGAATATATCTTGTGATAACATATGCCTTTCCATTTCAGCACAATCTAAGTTCTTAAATATTTGGATTACGAAAAACTGTTCAATGTTCTTTAACTCTTACCGGAACAAAGAGTCCCACGAAAATTGAACCCCAACTGGAGCAGAACATTTTTTTCCTAATCATTGGGGCTTTTTCTTAGTAGTCTTTTCAAATAGGTCCTTAGAGATTACATTTTATTGAAAACCATAATCTCAGTTTTTTGCTAATATTATGATAGTACCCTTTTTGAACCACCATCACATTTAGAAAAAAAGGAATTTATTGAACAAAATAAAATACACATTTTTCATGTCGGGTATTTATTTATGTTATAATCATAAGATTAATCGAACTCACCTAAGTGAAGTTTGATCTTGATTATATGAAGGTCTTGTCGAAGTAAATAAATCTCTTGTAATACCCATGCGTAGCCCGGTTTACAACACTAAATTCAAAGTATGCCATATGCCTCCCCATTGATTCCTCAGTCTTCTTCAAAGCTAAATGCCATCTTGTTGCAAATTAAAGGGAAGAAAATAAGATGGGTAGGGTAGGGTTCTATTTACTTCGACGAGACCTTCCTATAATCAAGATCAAACTTCACTTAGGTAAGTTCGTTTAATCTAATGATTATAGACGGTCTCGTCTTCGTAAATAAATCTCTTGTAGTTTTTTAAAGAAATTTGCAACAACCCACTACTAAGCTTATTATTTATTACAAAACCTGGCTACAAAAAAATTTCAAACAGAAAAACACACATTCTGAGTACAACAAAAAAAATATTAATGATATATTTTAGCGTAATATTAAGTAGGTAATACTAAGAGCTAAAAATCGCCTTAACGAAGATGCTATCGGGCGCCAACGGTCTGTTGTAAAACATAGCGAAAGTTTTAGACCTTTCGGTCCAACCCGCGGCCAACCAAAACTAACACCTTGTCTAGCCGCCGCAGAGGTAGCTGCGTGTCGCGTGCTATGGACAGAGAAGGTGCTCGTATCTACACCACAGGATTTTAAGATACATCTTAGGCACCTACCAATTGTCTGCTTCGTAGCCCTATGAAACGGTTTTTTAAAAGTTACAAATAAATACTGACAATTGCCTCTCAAGGAAAGGGTCCGTTCTAAATATGCAATCAGCGTCCTAGATACACAAACTTTGGGATCTTCATCAAAAATGGAATAACAAGCATAGGTTGAGGTCTGTTAAAGGAGGATGTTTTCAAACGATTGATTGATCTTGATCTCAATCTTTCCATCCTTTACGATGCTGACACCATTTGTATTTGTAGCTTTTCGATTTCCCGTTCTCGGATTATTAATTCACTGATTCATTTATTGGTTTATTTGATTGAAATACTTCGGCCAACTTATTTACAATTTATTATAGTTTATTTTAAAACTTGGTACAAGAAAAATATGCCAAAACGGCGAACAAACGTCAACAACAACTGGCACCTGTTATATTCTCTTCTCACCTAGCAACAGTCAAAGAAAATGAAGGAAAGAAATACAACGTTGCCGTTGTGCATTGAAATGAGTTAAATAATGTTGAAAGTAATGTTGGACGTAACAATCCTTCCGTTCTATATTTAAGATCTCAATATTATATAAAGTCTGAATGCGCTGACCAGTAGCTAAGCCAACAAGATAGCACATTTCTGTGAAAGCAGTTCTAAGGAAACCGAGTCGTTGTCTAGGGTACGGACATACTGCAAAACCTTCGAAGGATCTCAAGAATTTTACTATTTAGGTCGCGCAGGTCTTAGGCCGAAAACTTCTTTAAAAACCGTTTAATACGATAATCCTGCGCCACATCCGGCCCAGAGATCTGCGCTATGGCCGACCTATAGGTATTTAATAAACTAAAGGAAGATCCTTTGTTAAACTGTTCCGATAAGAATTCTAAAACGATCCCTAAGTTTACTGAAATGGGGTCCAATCCCCTCGAACAACAGAACTCCCACCAAGCCCTTGGGCCAGATGAATATTGTTTAAAAGTTGCGCCTGTGACCGAAGCAACACAGATTTCCAGGGATTACGCCGGAACTTTTCCTAAACGCAGCGCTTCCATGATAACTTCCCGACCACGAGGGGAAGGTCTTTGGATAACGGGTGGGGAATCCTGTTAAAAGAAAGTAAGTCGTTAGCCGGCCTAAAGACTAATGGTTTATCAATCAAAAAGGACAAAAATAAAGGATACCAAGATTGAGAGATCCAGAGAGGTGCAACAACAATACCCTCCGCCTTGTCATTAATAATTTTTTGCAAAACTCTTAACACCAAAGAAAAGGGTGGAAACGTATGAAAATTCAAACTCCGCCAGTCAATAGCAAAGGCATCAACTGAGAAAGCCTCCGGATCTCTCAGCCAACAAACAAATTTTTTACATTTCTTGTTAATCCTGCTAGCAAAAAGATCAATAGACGAAAACCCAAAAATCTCCGTAATTTTTTGAAATGATTTATCGGAGAGGCTCCACTCCGTATCTATTTTAAGCTGACGAGAGGCAATATCAGCATCGACGCTAGTAATCGAAGGAATATAGGCCGCCCGAATAAATATGCTCCTATACTCGCATCATTGTCAAATCTGCCTATTCAATTGGATACTACCCATGCGATTTATATACGATAAGACTGTTGTGTTATCCACCCTACATAAAATATTGCAATCACTAAAATGACTTGCATAACATTTTAGCCCAAAATAAAGCGTCAACAGTTCCAGATAATTAATGCGATAATTCGCTTCGGCCTCTGACCATAAGCCATGACTGCTTACCCGGTCCTTCTGATAAATACCCCATCCAGTCAAAGAAGCATTGGAAAATATCTCCAAACAAAGGGAATCAACACGAATAGAATTGGTTGCATCAAAGAGGTGCTCCATCCACCATCTCGATTCACTAAAGACGCAATTAGGTAAATCCATAACTGAATTATAGCTGCCCTTGGACTTATTAAGGGCTAAAAACTTTGCTCGCTCCAAAACCTTTGTATAAAGAAACCCATATTTAATGCCCGGACAAACCGCAACTAGCTTTCCTACCAGTTGAGAAAACTCTCTTATAGTACAAGTCTCCTTACGTAAGAATTTTTGTACACAGTCTAATAAATATTGGCGTTTCCTATCCGTAGGGTATAAAGACATAGTACAAGAGTTATAGAAAACCCTAAATAAGTACATCTCTGAGAAGGCGCTAAACTACATTTTTTATAATTAAGTAAAAACCCAGATGATCGAGCAGACAAATAGTAATTTTAACATTATTTCAGCATTCCTCAAATATATTACCTAGTAATAAAAGATCATCCAAATAAATCACAGAAATATAACCCTTTCCTCGCAATGTTGATATGACTGGTTTCATTAATTTAGTAAAAGCGTATGAGGCCGAACTAAGACCAAACGGCATAGAATTATATTGATACAGCAAACCCTCAAAATAGAACCTTAAATATTTTTTATGGCTTTCCTTAATAGGAATAAGCAGGTGAGCATCTTTCAGGTCAACACTGTTGCCATAAAATAGTCGCGCTTCAACAAATTGGCAGCAGTTTTCCTGTCTTCAATTTTAAAATGTTTAGAAACTACATAATTATTAAATTTCTTTAAATTTACAACAAGTCTACATGAATCATCCGATTTTGGCACCAAGAAAATATTCGATACATATTGGCCTGGGCATTCCGATGTGCGACTAATAGCACTTGATAACAAAAGATTATCTATGCAATTCCTAATCAAGAGTCTTTCAGAGGAAGACCAACGGGGTTCCATACACATAACCCCTGATAGCCAAGATAAAATAATTTTATCGTTAGTATAACGTTGCTACCTACTTACAAAAAAATTCAAACGGCCGGCATATTTACTTGCCTCTGCTGACGCTTGTCCCCGTTCCGCCACTGGTCCTGCTTTTTCCTGAACTGAATCCTTGAGCGAGGAGCTTGCCGAAGTTGCTGTCCACTCCGGAGGCCTCCCCTGTTTGACCTAAGTGGACGGATGTAGTTTAAAGGCTTGCTAACTATAGGCTGAGAGGGCTTCCTAACAACCTTTTTGGTTTTGAGTTGTTGACTCGAAATGTCAATGGTCTTCTTGGCCTTAATAACCTCCAGATTGGATCCAATAAGCCACTCATCAGGAGGGCAGTTAGAGAGGGTGTCCTTGTTAATGTTCAACAAAACCAGGTCCCTTCAAGACATAGTTTCCTGATAATGAACATCGGCAAGAAGGCGGCCTGCATCACTGAGAGCCTGTATATAATATTTGTCCCCCTCCTCACCTTTTTGATAAAGGCCTGAAAGATCCTTTCCTATGGCCGCAACCCCTGCACCCACTTGTTTTTGCAGGTTAGCTAAACGCGCAACCCTTCTTTTGTTTGCCTCGGACAACGCTCCTCTAACATGAAGATTAAGGTTGGGAGGTATAATATTTTTGCAGTTTCAGGTGGGGCATACATTTGTACCACCTCTGCCCGCTTCCCCGGGTCCAAACCTTTCCTTAAAATAGTATCCCAACGAGTAGCAATGTCATTATGAAGCGGCGCTGCAAATGGTGTCGGGACAGCACCCTCGTCTCCTTAAAGGGATTGCAAACCCTCATTCTGTGGAGCTCGGACTTCACTGTCCTGCTCCATGTCCACTATGATTGGCTACAAATCGAGCCCCGGCAAGACATGCTCGCCTGAAAAGAAATAAATCATATTCAGGGACCTGTAGAAATGGACCTCTCATTTCTTCTAAAATCTAATCAGAATTAAGGCGCTCGCGTTCGATAAGGAAATCACTATCCCTATCGAACACTACTACCGATCTTGGTAACATAGAGAAAGCGTAGCGCCATATGCGATAAAGAATTCACTATCAATATTCCTGAGGCAAAAACTAAAAACAAAAAGTAAACGTGCAGCTACATGCCGCATTCCAACTAAAATATCTAACTGTTAGAGAGTCATCGCTCCGTCACTGAGGCGAATACCATAACAATACAATATACGCAGAACCTCATAAATACAGGGTATATAATCGTCAGCATAAAAATCGTCGGCGATAACAATAAAGTAGACGTACTCAACATCAACAGACTTCTCTCTATGCTCTGTACTTGGCTAGCATTGCACCGTCTCTCTCTCCTCCGTATCTTGAAAGTCGCCACGTGACTGGGAACTAACAGAACTGGATGAAGATGACACAATGCGACGGCGATTACGATGCCTGGAGTCGATCCGATTGCGATGATCGCCAGAAAAGCACGAACCGCGGCGTGATCGAGAACGTTCACGCTGACCGCTCGCGGAACGACTTCGGTGCCCTGACGAACGTCTTTCATCTTCAATTCTCCGTAATCTTTTATCAAAATACTTGACTGCCTTGAGAATCTCCGATAACACTCCCCGTTCGCCAGAAGAGGCACGGGATCGTTTCTTTTCCGGAGAAGGCATTTATGCAAACAAGAAAAACGCGGCAGAGCACAAATTATCAAAAAATTAAATCACAGCGGTCGGGGTGACGCGGGTACCGGCACTAAGCAATAGACTGAGGAATCAATGGGGAGGCATATGGCACGCGGATTTGGTTTGCTTTGAATTTAGTGATGTAAACCGGGCTACACATGGGTACTACAATAGATTTATTTACGAAGACGAGACCGTCTATAATACAGAAATTAAAGAAAATATTAACAGTGCTAATTATGGAAGCAACTCTTCTGTTTTCCCAAACATAGAGGTACTTTACAGGTGTTGCATATCCAGTCAGTGCGAATTGGTTTCGCTTTGGTGCTACATAGGGCGCATCTTCTTCTAGAAGCTCTCTCTGGCTGGTGGGCGGATGCATTTAATCGAATCTCTTTAGGCACGAACGGTTTTGATGTCTTTACCTGAATTTGTGGATAATCATCGTCATTACTCCTTTTCGATGTCGAAACTAAAGCTGGCGCTACAAGACCATTAATTATGGCTGTTCTAAAATTTTTGGCAGTTTCCTTGTCGGGTGGATTTATAAGTTGGTACATACAAAAAGCATTTATTACAGAGGCATTTAAAAAAAAAATTGGTGCCACCATTTATTGCTTTGACGATCAATTTTATAACTGGATAAAAGTTGAGCAAATTTTTCAACGCCATTCATATTACAGTTATGATCAGTTAGAGCTACTGGACAGGGCACTTGTACAGCTATTCCATTTTTCTCTTGGGGTTTGACCTCGGTGCATTCTTCGGGTGTATGGTAATTTGACAACAGATGTACATACCTCTTGTCTTTCCATTTTAGGGCGAATAACTTCGAATCACTAGTCAAATTCACCTCGCTGCAATTCCTTATCAGTTTTGAAAATAGGCAGAAACTTTCGAGATATATTAATGGTTAAAACTGCATAGATCCCTCTCAATTTTAAAGATTGCATAAGTTCGACACTGTTGAAAAAATTGTCAAAAAATAATTTGTGAGTTTTTTTCTTCAAGACCCTCTGTTAACTTGTTTACAACCCTCGACTTCAAGCTAGTTTGAACATTTTGTTTGGTAAATTTTCCAGTATATATATATATGTCGAACTTCAAGCAATACCCAGATTTGTCACAAAGCATCCAGACTTTATACCCTTATTTTTTTCGGCATGCACTGCTTGAGAAAGCGCCTGCCCTTAAATTTGATCATGGATCGTCTATAGCTAGTATTTCACTAGGTAAAAGAGCGGTCTTGAAAGCTTTCTCCAGGTGCTGTTTCCTTATAAAGACGGTCAAAATCAGGGACACCACGTGCGGGCATTAGGGAATTGTCATTCAAATGTAGATGTGACAATAGCCAACCAAACCTTTTGACGGACATGATTGAGTTAATGTAACCGTCATGGAGATCTGGTGCACTGGACCAATAGTCTTTATAACTCGGCAGATGCTTGATTCCCATAAGTAAATTTATGCCCAAGAAAGCATTCATTTCCTGTGCTGTTGTTTTTGGGCATGTTTTACCATTGCGCATTTGCATTTGCTCCGCATATAAATTGGTTTGAAAGACTAGTGTGTTGATAAAATCTTCATCAAAAAATAAACGAAACGTCGAAAAAGGAGTTGGATTTGAATTATTTATCCCTTCCGGTACGCCACTAACTTCAGTGAAAGGAACAGGCACATCGGACCTCTCTACGGTACCCCAAATTGTTGGCTGCTGAACCACCATTGCGTTTTTTTCAATCTGTTTTGCAACACTGCTAACGATTCATTATCCAAATCAGTATCGCTGCTAAGTATGTTTGCAACTTCTGGAATTTCGTCAGTGAATTCCCCAACATCGTTATCGGAATCAGGACCTAAATGTAAGGATTCAGGATCTATGTTGTCAACTTCATCCAGTAACTCCCGGTAGGTCTTTCCTACTAATCGGAATGGTAATTGGTCGGCTACAGACATATTCTGAAACAAAGTTTATTTATTCACAATATTGTTAACAATTTCAAATTACTGCTATACAAGAAGGGTGGTTCATAACGTGGACGCCCCAATCAAAGGTAAATTACGAATAAAAAAATCAGCAAAAATCATTTATAACTTACGTGTAGTGTTATAATCAATGCCAAAAACCAGCAGGAAGTTATTAACAAACAAAATATTTCGCAAAAAAACGCATAAATTTTACGAGCCAAAGCAAAACGTTCATAACCTGTAAATCTAGCTTGTGCATTCCAAGAACTGTGGCATTAAAATTACTTTCAACCGTCTAAAGTCTAAACACACACTCCTGCAACACATCTCTTAACGTGGTAAAGTAAAATAGTGTGAAAAGGTGGCCTACTTTTTGCACCACGACACAGTGGTTCCACCTTATGGAAGAAGCAGTCATGGAGTTTCCGCAGTAAGACCTCATTTAAAAAATTATTTTTTTGTATGCAATTCCATCTTTTTAAGACAAACACATTTTCTTAAAACATAATTGTATATATTGTAAACAAAATTAGAGGAAGGTCGCCTAATTTTGGATAGTTTTTTATTCAACTTTTTTAATTCTTCTGTGTAGTGTAAAGAATAAAATAAACAGACAAAAGTAAAATAGAGCACTTTTTCAAATTTAAAAAAGAGTTCCCAAAATTGGATATCCTGCCCAAAATTGGGTACGCTATCCAATATTGGGAACCTATTTTTCAAAGCAAAAATCACACACACAAGCTTTTATTTTCTCACTACCAGCACAGTCTTCGTGTCCCCATCGGAAGTAAATTGAACACTGTACCCAGGCTTCACCTTGTTGGTCGTCTGAAAAATGTCCCGTGCAGAAAATACATACTGCGTCACCGTTTTCATCTGCGTCCATATCTGAGTCATCATCATAAGGAAGATCTTGTGAGTAGTCGGAGGAGTTACTTTCTTCTTCAATCTTCTTTATCTTGTTAGTTTTACTAATCGTCTTCTTTTTAGTTTTACCCAAGGGTTTTTGTTTTGGAGACTTTCCTTTTTTTTTCGTTGTCGTTCTTTAACACTAGCTTCCAATTCATCTTTATAGGGCGTACTTGTTATTACTGCTGCTGAACCAGCTCTACGTCCCCTGTTTGATGCAGGAACCGAACTGCAGGATGGCAAAGGCGAAAAATCTTGAACTTTTACAACTTTTAACAATCTTTTTGTTTCAAAACCGTCGTGCATCGGTTTGTTGTTTCGGGGAAGTACTTTCAATAGATAGTTGAAATGAGGTATTGGTGTTTCGTCTAATTCGGATGAAGAAATGTTATCGGGGATCAGTTGTCGAGGCGGAGTTCTCTCTATCTCTGTCTTTCTATAAGAAAATTTGCTTCTGAGAATATGTTCCGATTTAAAGGAATAATTCCGGCTTTGCGAAATCCATTAGCTGATGTCTCAGCTGTCGCACATTTCTAATAAGTAGGGCAAAATAATTTGCAGATCTGGAAGGGGCTTATATGTCGAGTAGGGCTATTTTTTTAACCAATTTTAGATTTCCCTTGAATAGTATGTCTTTTAGGAAGACATAAAAGACAAATCTAAGTGTTGAATTTTATGCGATGTATGGGGGGGGGGGGGGGGGTGTACCCCCCAGAAAAAAAAAAATTTTTTTTGGTAAATCTATAACGTCTAAATTCCGGGTATGGCTGTAATGACCGTCGAGAATCAGCAACACTAGGTTTTACATGATTGATAAAATGTTGCACCCATCGCGTAGAGATGTGGTTCTGTATCCACCCTGAAGGGTGACACTCAGCAATTGACCCCGCTGGAGCTCCGTCTAATAGCTTGGCCTTCATATTTTTCCGTGGAAATACGAACAACGGAGGAATGAAGCCTCCAGCAGCATTCATACATGAAACTACAGTTACCAATGCTCCTCTTTCTGCAGTCGTTACGGCCCCTACTTGTTTTTTTCCTTTTAACGAGATGACTCTAGCAATCTTCGATTGCACTGTGGTGATGCCGGTTTCGTCAACATTATACACTCTAAGGGGGTTGAAATTAATTTTTTCCATAGCGGGTTCTAGAAGATCAAAAAAAAAGGTTGACATTTTCTTGCGTAAAACCTTTTATTCTGTTCTTCGAAATTTCTTGAGGTTTTCTCAAAGATAGATTGGGATGACGTTTGAAGAAATTTCTAAGCCATTTTTTACCGGCATTTGCGTTTTTCTTTGAAAAAAGATGAGGGAGGTTATTCCTTATAGCAAGCTGATACGCCAGTCTACGAATGTCTGCGAGTCCTAGACCATAATACCTTTTGTCCATTTCCAAACAGTCTTCTTTCATTTCAGACGTTAAAACTGGTTTTCGACCTATTTGTAGCCTGCATTGTTCTTCTACGGGTTGGCCACGTTTGACATATAGTTCAAGGGTTGATTTTGGAACGTTGAAGCTCTTTGACGCCTTTAAATATCCCATTTGTTTACTTTAAATAGCTTCAATAACATTTTTCATATTTTCTGGATCCTATTTTTTATGTGCGACTGCTTTCTTAGGCATTTTACAGAAAAAAAACAATGTTCAATACGGTAGGTACATGTAGTTGGGTTCGTAATTTTGGATATCCATTTTTAGGAACCTATCCAAAATTTGGCAAACTTTATATTCCTGGTTATGTGATTAAAATCAAAAAGTCCATGAGAGTAGTTCTTTTTTCAAACGCGTAGGCTTATTCTATCACTATTCTAATACATCCGTGTCAAATTACACTTTTCTACGCTAAGTACTTACATTTTTATAACTGCTTATAAGTTGAGAAACAAAAAACTCGTTGAAACAATTAAACACATTATCTTATGGCGCCACCTAGTAGTGAACGGTCGAACGATGTGTTTTTGATACAGGATCATTTTATGTTAGACGCTTCGTTTTGTGGATTCAATTAATGAAAACTGCAAACGAATTTTGAAATAATGCAGTATCCAAAATTAGGCAACTATCCAAAATTAGGCGACTTTCCTCTAATGAAAATACGTAAGACTAGCTTGTTATTTAATTTAAAGGAAAAAAGGATTATCATATTTATATTACACATCTTAAATATCTTTGGCGTATAAAGAGCTACGTTTTTATTTATGATATTATTTTAAAGAGAAACAAAGAGTTTTATTCTGATGAAATAAAAGTTATTTGTATGCAGGGTGTATCGTAATTTCCGTTTATTTTTTATGATTAACAAAATGTATGTACAATATATTTACTTATTTTGTTTATTTTGTTCCCTGTATGTAAATAATGTCTAACTGATCAGACCTAAACTTTTTGAGATTTGTTTAAAAGGCCACCTCGAGCAATATTCAAGTTTATTTCACCTATACAGGATGTTTCCTAACATTTCTGATAAAATGAATGGGGTGAATCTTCACTTATTTTTAAGACGAAAATGTAGTACACATTTTTTTTGTAAGTCGCTAACTTTTCAAAATACAGGATTTTCAAAATTTATTTCAAAATCGGTTTTTTATTTTTATTTTGACAATTGTTTAATTAATTTTGTTGAAATTTGGTAATGGTATCTGTAGTGATAAGAGGCTTATTTAGCCATAAACAGATAAAAATAATCAAGTCCAGTGGCGTTCCGAGAGGCACCTGAATCGATATAATTGAGAAAAAAATACACGCCACTGACTTTTTTAAAATTCTAATTATTTTGTTTTATTAAGGAACTAAAATAACAACTTTTTTATCCCCTGAGCTTTTTTCGTATCTTGCTTTCTTTTCGAGAAAATAACATAAAAACCATTTTATTGCATACCAATAATACCTATTTTTTTGTATTTATTTTTCATTTTATTAAATGAATCGTGCCAAACAATATTCTAGTAAAATTTTTTAAACATGACAAGGAGTTAGCGTTAGATCACTTAACTTTAGGTCTATTTAAAACTTTACAATTAATTCATTGGCGGAGATCTGGGTAAAGAGTATCTTAACATGACATACATTTTGACCACCGTATTTTGAAAACTAAGCGACTCGAAAAAATTGTATACTACATTTTCGTCTCAAAATTAAGTGAGGATTCACCCCTTTCATTTTGTCAGAAAGGTTAGGAAACACCCTGTATGTATCTTCGTGTCCAAAAAGGTCTTAAAACTACGAACTAAAAATGACTACAATATTAACTAGGTAACTATATTACTAACTAGGTGTAACTATATTACATTACTTAATCTATTAACCCATTATGACCGGGTATAAAATAAACAGAACACAAAACAAATGTATTTACTTATATCCAAAAAAACATGTTACAAATATGTAACGCTAGGTTAACATACAGGCAATTTTTATCTTAACAAGTCTTTGTATGAAATATGACATTACATTCTAGGCACATGCCAAGATCACATTTTATACACATTGTTCTGGTGCTACTGGAACAACCTTCACCAGCACAACGTCTTCTTTTTTTGTCTGGAATAGTAGAAAGAAGGTGATTCATTCCATCATAGCGTACATCATCTGAGATTCTATTTAGAGTTACACTGGATCTTGATAGAGCTACGCTTCCAGCAGTTTTGGGTGGATTTAAATACATTTTTAAATAGGCTTGAGCTATGGATCTTTTAAAGTCTAACTGAGATATATTATTGTTCTTTTTGTAAACGATCCATGCATTGTTTACTGAAGCATCAAGGAGCCAGGTAAATATGCTCCACCACCATTTTTTACTTCTAATACCTATACGGAGGTTGGAAATATTCTGATCCATTTGATCTGTTCCGCCCATGTTCTTATTGTATTCACCTACTAAGTTAGGGCGGGTAACCAGAATAAATATTTTTTGTTAGACTGACTATATCTTTTGACATTTGACGTTGGATGAACACCGTGACATGTAGAGCCAACTGTGACAATATTGTTATCTGTCCACTTAACAAATTGTATTCCGTGTGTTCGGTCGATTGCTGAACTAAAGGATCCTCTTTCATTTAATTTTTTAAGATCTTTTTTTGATTTCAGTGGAGAGTTTTGTGCTAATCTGTCTTCCCTAAATGTTCCAGTACAGCCGTAACCATTGGATCTCAAGAAATAAAAAAGAGTCACACTGGTAAACAAATTATCCAAATAAAACTTATAGGGTAGTTCTGGATTTGGTAGTTCCTTGAGCATAGAAACAAAGGGAGTAGCATTTTTCCAAACTTTTCTTCATATTCCGTAACACCATTTGGATTTTTACCCTGATACAAATCAAAATTCAGCAGGTACCCATCTGGACTATTGAGGCTCCACATTTTAAAGCCAAACCTGATAGGCTTGCCCCTAATGCACTGTTTGCAACCGTGTCTCCCAAAGTATTTGATCATTGATTCATCAAGATCTAATTGTTGAACATTGGTAATGTTTTTATGAAATTTTCCCTTTAGTTTGTTCATCAAAGGTCGAAGCTTATACATTTTATCGGACATATCTATTTTACTATTATCCGCATAGTGAATAAACCTGAAAATTTGCATAAACCGGTGTCTTCTCATAGCTTCGCTTACAGAAATGGTTTTCATGTCTCCAGCAGAGTCCCAATGGTGACGTTTTGAAGGTTTTATATTATAGCCACTTACAATTAAAATAGCTATAAAACATTTTATTTCTTGTGCTGTAATTTGTGGATCAGGGCAATTCTTAAATAAAGCGTATTTTCTCGATTTGGTCACTAGTAAATTTATAATATCATCATCTATAAATTGCACAAAAACCTCTAAACAAGTCATTCCAAAATACCTCGAATGATTTGGCTCTGGAAACGATCTTGAGCTGTTACCATCAAGGTCACCATCTGTAATCCATTGAACAGCATCTTTGCGATTTATTTTTTTATCTGGCATTGTAAACTCTATACCGTTTTTATTATTTTCAGCGCCACTAACCTCTTGCCTTTCCAACTTGCTGCTTGAAGTTCCTTCTTTTGTTTCCACTAGTGTAGATATCCTCGTAGAATCCAACAATTTTATCTCAACCTGGGACCTAAGTTGACGGCTACTCAGGTTATCCAGCGTACCTCCGTCATCTTCATCCGCTGAGTCCTTATCTGTCAGAACATGGCTTTCTGGAGGCTCAATATAAATCTCATCCGCATAGTCAATGTAGGCCATGTCCAAGGCTTCTTGCAAAGTTAGTCCCCTTCTGAAATCGAAATAATAAAATATAATTATAATTATTAAAAAAAACAGACAGAATAAGTAGTAACAACTAATTCCCACAATTAAAAACATTTATTTCTCACCATTTATTACTCTAAAATATCAAATAGAAATCAACCTAAAATGTTTTCAAAAAAAGCTACATAAGAGCCTAGTGTTACATATTTGTAACACAAAAAAATGGCCTTCCAAATAACGTGAAAGATCAGATATTTGTAAGAACACATAAATGCATATGATAAATTGGATTTTAAACTAAAATAAAACAATCACACACATAAATAACTAAATAGTAGTTTTTAAATACTTACTCGAACAGGATATCGGCATTTTCAGCGTCTGTCATAATACCACGAGTTCAATTACAAAAAACAACGTAAACACCTGGAAATATGTAACGAGAATGAATAGCGATGACAAAACCGACTCTTCTGGAGTACTGCACAAGCGACATCTTTCGAAAAAATATCGTTAAATACGTACGCTTCCCCTTTACAGGTTGCTAAGTGTGTTACATATATGTAACGATAGGTTATAATGGGTTAATATTAAATCGAAAACTTCTGGATACAAAACCCACCGACTAGTTTTTGGCAATTTTCCTAAACTAGTAATATAGGGATCAGAATTTAAAAGAAGCCTGTGCAGCAGATTTGTGTTTGTAAGAATACGAGATATTTTTCTCGTATCCCCACGTCTAAATAACTTTAAATTTGTGCTGGAAGATTCTGCAGCTTCCTCGGAAAGTTCTGCAATAGATAGGAGTACATGGTCAATCACTTCAGAGCCATGCAGAAGAACTTTGTGCACTGTAGCAGGTAGATAATACCACGGATAATTTTTAAGTTCTTTAGCTGTTTCTAAACCATATTTTTTTAAATTTTTCAGAATTAATTTTATTTCCAGAATTTAGAGCCTGTAGCAGAATACAACATCGTTTGATAAGATCTTTATCTAAACCCGTGATTTCAGCTGAAATTTCAGAACTTCGCGCGGTATTACCGTCGTTTGACGTTCCACTTCCTCCACTACGCGGTTTATCTACGATTAACCCTAATTTTTGTGAGAAATCTTTTTGAATCTGGGATTTTCTTTCTGCAAGAGGAACTTTCTCATCTCCTGACCTAACTTGCCACTTTTTAAAATCCAATCTATATGAAATATGGATAAAATTTTCAAAAAAATCTAATATATGAATGGAGGACTTAAACCAAAACGAAAATTATTACTATTTACAGGTTTGCTTAAACACAGTTCAGTATTATTTAGTTCTTTCGGTGTGGCATTGCAAATGTAACACCTACTTGAGGATGTTTCAGCAAGAGCACGACATACTTTACCGTCAACAATTGTTAATTGTAAAGAAAGTTGAACTCTTACTTCAATATCTTCATATTTAAATATTGTGGGTATCAAGTCGTCAATTTTCTTCTTAAAGTAAGCTTCTTTTTGCAGAGAGAGTTTCTTGGTTTCTTTAGCAAACTGAAAGCAAATAACCCTACAAAATCGAGTGGAGGAAGGGCGCGGATTTTAACCCAAACTAACTACAGAGGAACATAGCACGTGACAAACATACTTTTATCATGCATATTTTCATCTGAAAACCTTTGTTTGTATTCACTATGCCCCATGCTGCCATCGAACTCCCATTTACCAATTAAAGTTATGCTATTTTCTAAAACGTGACTGGTTGAAAGAGTTGACAAAACATCATGTTGCGATTCGAGAATGCGAGACGCCGTGTGATCAAGAGGTGACTGCAACTCAACTTCTGCAGATGATTCTGTTACTGTTTCTTTAGAGGGATAACACTGTCTTTTTTTGCGGCAAGAACTTTTTGATATGATGGAAGTATTTTGGGGGCAACTTTTAAATTTATAAATTCTCTAATTATCAAATATTGATGTTTGGTTAGCTTGGCTTCAACGATTAATGAAAGTACCGCATCTGTTTTAATTTTTGAACTAGCTAAGGTTGCTATGGTTTTGTTGTTCTGTAAAGCCTCTATTGCAGACTTGTCGACGTTAGACAGCGCGTGCAATTTTCTGCGCTTTGATCGCTCACCACAATTTTGAAAATTCTTTAAAGACCGTTTTCGAATACTCGTTGTTGGCGTCTGAACTATTTCTTGAGGATCCACTTCTTGAACGGCGTTTTCGAGAGATATAAACGGTAGTTTACAAATTTCTACTACAAGTAACATTGATGATGCTTGGTCACCAGTTTCGTTTTAGAACTCGAATTTTTTTCCAGTACTCGCCAAATTTCTTATATAGATAGAACACACGATTTTCCAAGTTTATGATATCATAATCTGTATGATGCAATAGACTGATTAACTCACCCAAGACCTGACGATTCTTCTCCGAATAGGTGCTCCCTGTCCTGGAGAGCCAAATATCAAGGAGAAACATTCTCGTAAAAGTGCACGTAACAACATTATCTGGAAAAATAATGTCCTTAATATTCCATTTTTGATTAAAGGAAGACAAAAATATGTATGACTATGAAATTTAAAAACACGGAGATGAAGAGAAGGATTTTTTGTGCTTCGGCGACATTCGCCGTTACTTAATCGTAAAGTAAAGATTCCGAGCTTTTTATTAAGGTATATAACTTGCGGGTGAAACTAGTTGAAACTTTATATCTTTCTAAAGGATTTTAAAAATTGATATAGAGAAACACATATACAAAAAAAAATCTATAGTAAGCATTCCTGCTTTAATGTAATAAAATATTTGAAATATACATACCTTTGAGTTCCACATCCATTGTTACACCACTATCTTTCACAACTTTTTACCGGAAACAAAGTAATTGTAAGTTTAAAAAATATACCCAAAAATTCATTCAGATTCCTAATAATGTAGACAGTCGCGTACCGCAAAGTTTACGCTTTGACGAGCGAGCGTGAGGAGGACAAGATTCGACCTGTTTTATTAACACATTTTAGACATTTTTAAAAGATATTTGAAAGTTTTGACAAAAAATAAAATTATGTCATTTAGGTTTCCATGACCGAAGACGGAACAACAGTGCACGAGCACGAGTCCCGTTAAGACGAAAATTTGGTGGTCCGTTTTTTAGAACACTGGCGCCAAAAGAGTTAAATAAAAAGTATATGCAAGTTTTGTCTTAATATCCACTCAGAAATTAAACATATTTAATCAACTTCTTTAGAAGGAATAAGGAATTTACCCCGATTTTTAATTCTTATTAGTGTTCAAGAAGTTTCTTCAATCTTGTACTACATAAAGATTGGTTGCACATTAGTTGCAACACGTTTTCTTCTGATTGAAGTTAAAAGTTTTTTTTTCAATTAAAAAGAAACCTAGCTCCGGAGAGTTGTATTGCAAATGCCCGGCCTTTGTAGTTGGGTCGTTAGAGCGCCACAGAAATATAGGCTGGCTTATTAAATCAAACGGTACTCAAGTTTAACTTAACAAGAAAACACAATCTAAAATTTAAGGAACAATATATTTGCTACTAAGTTTTTTTTTTTTTTTTTTTTGAAAACACAGCCACAATCTATCTGGAGTAAAATGGCAAGTTAAACGGAAATGTAGTTAGTTAAAGACCAAAGAAATGTCAAATGACTATTAAGATTAACTACTAATAAGTACAATATGGTGATTGCACGGAGACCAATCCTGTTCTTAATACTCGGTTCTGTATGCCTTACAACTAAATGCACTAAATACTACAACCCGAAGTTATCACTTTGATGCTAACTAAGCTAATTACAACTAGGTATGCGTGCGCTAATAGCTGCATCGATTTTAAATGTAGCAATAATAATCTGTAGCGATGAACGGCCACAATAATCAAATCAAATGACTCGATAAATTAATAAAAGGGAAAAAAATAGAATAAAACTATTGAAAGCTCCGCTATCAATGCTTGGCTTATATTATAAAGAGAGAAAATTCAGAGCGGTTATGTTACTTGATAAATGAATGAAAATAATAAAATTATTGAAACTTTAAAGTCGGTCAACGCTTGACTTATATTAAAAAGAGAGAAAATTCAGAGCAATTAGATTAACCGGTCCGACAAACCAGTGAATAAATTAAAATAAAATTAATGAGCTATCAGAGCTTGGCGGTCAATGGTTTGATTTATATTAAAAGAAGGAAAACTAAGAGCGATTATGATAAACAAACGATTTCATGAAAGATAAAGCTTCTGTACAATACCCAAATCCGGTCGTTAACTCTGGTGGAGGCGCCGGGTACCTATAGCTACCTCAGGTACTGCCACTCGATTGCTCCGAGGGAAAGATCTAGCCGAGGTCTCGATAGCTCGGTGTCGCCAGTAAAACTTGTAGCCTGCTAGCCAAGTTGTGGCCCTCCAGTAAAACCCTGAAAAAACCTAGTGCGCATTAGACAAAGCCCCCTTACTTTAATAAAAAAACATAGCCCCCCTTTGCAAAAATATATTTTCTTTATAAAACAAATTCCCCCAGAAAAAGAAAACCATGGATTTGCAATGCCCATCAGCAAATAAAAGAGGTACTAAGGTACAGACAACTTGAATATAACAAAGATAGGGATGAATCACCCCTAAAAGAAAATATAAACTTCCACATACGATCAAAATTAAAGTTACATTAAAATAAAAATTCGGATTAGATAAAGTGGAGTAGATAAGATAACATATGGGATGCAAGCAAATGGCTGATCATGCACAAAAAAAGGGTAACACAGATAAGCAATTAAATCATTAATTTAGGCAAAAACTAAGGGAAATTCGACGGTCTCGGTCTTATATGACGAACGTGGAAAGCCTCTAGAAATAATGGAAAAAAACCGTTAGCGTCAGGGCGTCCACGCGCTTCACAAGCAATAAAAAAATTAATTCCAGAGAAAATGCTTACCAGTACAGTGTTTAGATCCCGAAAATCGGTCGTGTCAAACACCAAGAGATACCACAGTATATCCCAATAAATAGGCGGAATCAAATCACAAACTAAATGTGGAGTCTCTGAGACTGCACTCACGGCAAACCTTTTTCTCGCCTTCAAAGGTAGTTTCAGAACTCTCGATTCGTTTTCGTCAATTTGCCTATGAAATTAAATACTACGTCAAATCAGCAAGTATTGATGGGCGGAAACATGCCCCGTCATTTCGATACAGGGAATAATTCTAAGATTCTTAAGTTCTCGTTTATTACGATCATAAACGACGACGGAAGCCACAAATAATGAGTTGAAATTAAATTTTACAAGAAATGCTAGGAAATACTCCTACGAAAATTATTAACCTTTAAAAATCTAATTCGAGAGCGACACTCACGGATGGATAGCCCCTTCCTATTATTCGGAACGAACCTTACAAAAACTTCAGCCTGCCGTGTGAATATATTTAAAAGCAGAGGTCCCAAAACGATCTAACGATCTTCAGAAATGGGGGCCGGCGATTGGAGGTCAGCAACCAAGGGGGTTCCCAAAAGGTTATGAAATATGCCAACGAAAATGAAAATATGGATCGACGTGTCAAATGCAGCGTATTTGCAGGCTTTACTAACAGAATTCTTAAAAATATAAATCGGTTCGTTGACCGTTCTGCGGTAATGTAATATAAATCAAGTTAAGCTATCTTAATAACAATGTGCTACGCTTGTTAACTAAAATAAATATAGTCACAACGTGTTATAAAAGCTAATACAAATATATCGTTAACTTATACTTAGAATAGAGTTAATTTACATTAAGAAAAGCGGCAATATCAAGCGAATTGTCACCAAATTCTATGAGTGCAAAATACAGCATCTTTTTTCCTAAATGCGGCATATAAATGAAATTTTTAAAAATATTTGACACCGGCAAATCGGAGTGTTACATAGTTTTTTTCACAATTTATATTTGGTTAATTTTTCCGAATTTTGGCTAGTTACCGATCTTCTGAAACCATCAATTTTGAAATGTGTGCACTTGTACAATCCAATAAACTATTAAATTTGAAAATATTTCGAGAAAAATATATATTTATTTCGCAAATTATATTACTTGTCAATTTTCAACATAAGGCGTATGAGTCTATAATGTGGATATATAGTCGTGATAAAAGAAATCTAAGAAAATTCATCACTTTAATAATGATCACACATAATGAAAAAATGCTCAGTGCCATCTGTTGGGCAATTTAAATTATAGCTACTACTTATTTCATGTTGTTAAAGCCTCCTCTACTTCTAATTGCACTGAAAAATGTCTCAATAGTCTTGACTGACTTTATAAGAAAGCAAATATGTTAGTCCACATGCGTTTAGTCTCTTATAAAGCTTAAAAATATTTTCAAACAAATAATTCATCCAAGAATTACAGTTTTTCTGTTAGTTTGGGTTATTTTGAGTTAACAGGAATTCGCAATTCAACAAATCAGAAATATTATTTAATGTAGTATAGTATTGTTTGTGTAATTACATACTAACTAAGGATTGTTTCAAAATATCTTTAAATTATAAAAACAAACGAACGATTCTTAACCTAACATAATTTTAACTCAACTAAATTAATGAACTAAAATGTATCTATAGGATATTTAAATAAATCAATAAATTGATTAATTTGATTAGTTGGGTCCTATGGTTATCCAATATATCCTGTGATAAAATATAGCTTTTGATTACAATGCTGTCAAAAGATCTATTTATATTTTGACATATCTGCAAGAATAAAAATTTGTCAACATTTTTCTTAATAAATAAAATATTTAAATTTTGGCTTAATACTCTTTCAGCAACCATGCATATTTTGCAAATATCCTCTGAAGGGAAAGCTAGATTGCTTCGTTTCTTATTTTTAATTAATAGAGTCTCTTTCTTTTTGCCTACATTCTTTTAATTCCTTATGAAGCTCGAAAATATTTCTCAAGTATATAATCAGTCCAAGAAAGTCAGTTTTTCTGTTACTTTCAATTTGTCAATCCAAATTGATCTTTCAGGTCACAAGTATACTTTTCAAAATCTTTATTTAGACTTTCCTATTAGAAAATTGAAGGAATTTTCTCCAATAGAAATATTAAATTTGTTTTTTTAGAAAACTTATTTTTACAACTTTGTGTATCAATAATGTTGTTAAGCGTTAAACAGAATGTAGCTATAGGAATGCAGCCTTCAAACTTCGGAATTTTCAAATCATCCACAAATTTTAATTACACACTCGTTCACTGCTGCGCACTCGTTTGTGCTGCTAGTTTAACATTAATTCTGTTCTCTTGATAGTTTATGTATTTTAGTTAATTTCGTACAATATGAAGTTTTGTTGCAGCTCTAACGGTTGTAAATATTTCGATTTAATCACGTTACCCTGTGAATCAATAAGTACCTTTTTATCACCTAGGGTAAACTACCCAACGATTGGCACTCTAAGGTAATGTTATTAATAAATGCATTTCTATATAGTTAATAGTTATTTTTCCTAATTATTTAATTATTTAAGACCTGTTATTTAGATATTTTTTTATTCATATAATATTTTTTTAGCCAAATTTAATAAAATCTGTTCAAATTCTAAAATTTCCAATTATTGGCACCCAGACGCTATTTATTGGCATCACATATCTTCCAATTATTGGCACCAAATATTTTGTGGACAATATCAAGATACCTACCTATAGGTATAACTACCTAAATGGTAATGCCTACTAAAAAGATCATTTAGTTAGAATTATATTATATTTTTTTTGATATAAGATTCTTTAAAATAAAGCAAAAATGCAGAATTTTTAATACATTTATTTTAGTTAAAATATTATACTTAACACTTTTCAATAAAATAAAACAGAAGTTCTTATAATGATATTTTAAATATAGTAAAATAAAAACATTGAAAATAAAACAAATATATTGAAACTTAACCCAATAAAAAAATCTAGTTCCTATTGAGATTTGATTTGCCTAGGCAGGCGTTACAAATAAAATTATCTTTATAAGTTTTATTTTTAGTCAAGCAACTAACATGATAAGTTCTGGTGCAGTTCCTGCATTTTATTCCTATGTTGGTTCTATATATATTATTTGTGCAAATAAAACATAATCCGCGTGGGACAACAATATTGTCTCTGGTAAAAATGGCATTGACGAACGATCAGGACTTTCTGGAAAAAGATTTTTTATGTGAGAGAAATTGGTTTTCAAACTTGGAGCAATGGGGTCTGGTACTGGAGATCTATGGAAATACTGTTCTGGTGAATTTGGTAAGTCAGAGCCATTATTATCAATTAGGGTACCAAAGCTTCTACAAGGAGTGGACCTAGATTTGGCATTAAAATTGGACTTTATATAAGCTGTGTCTAATTTGTTAGAAATGTTGTCAGGTTTTTTTACTTTTTTGATTATTTTTTAGGTTTTTTTATAGGTTGCTTCTTTTGAGTCTTCTCTTTATTATTTTGTTGTTGCTGTTTTTGTTCTTGCTTCTCTAATCTTTTTTGTTTATTGTCTTCCTTTGTCTTTTCTTTTTCTTCTTTGATTTTTTCCTTTTCTTCCATTTGCCTTTTATAATTAGTTGCTGTAAGCACAAATGATGTTCTCTCAGTTTGTCTTTTGCTTGTTCTTTCAGGGGTTTTTGGATAAATCAAAAAGTCGGTAATAAATGAGTCTTTTTGGCCATTGTTGTTGCTTATATTTTTATCTGTGTTGCCAACCTTTCCCTCTGTCTTAGAGTCGATTTGGCTAATATACTCTTGACTGTTTGAATCGCTGAAAACTAGGTCATGAATGTCTAATCCTTCTGTTTGATAATTTAATTCCTGCTGAATATTTATGAATGTATCAGGTACTTTGGGCAATCTAGGATTGTCAACAAGTGCAGAAGGGGCTTGTGTTAGAATTTTATTTTCTAATATGACAATTTTTTCTGTATTTATGTTATGATTTATTGAATTTTCGTCACAAAACACAATAGGTATATTTTCTATATTATTTTGGTCTACGAATATTTCGTCATTGTAATGTACTAGGCTGTCATTTAGATCTTCTATTTGTATATCTATCACATGGTCATCTTCTTTAGTTTCAGTCTCAGAATTAAAATACATTTTCAATTTTTGTAATAGGAAAAAGTTCTCACAGTTTTCGTCACATCCAGTAAATGAGCCATCAGAAGGATCAAGTTCTAATGATTTACTCGCCCCAATAAGTTCAGTAAACTTTTGATAGGTAGGAACTTATTATTATCATTCTCATTTCTGTCAGTCTGTTCAATATTGGAACTTGCTATTTTTTGA
>MU187859.1:44416-69701 GCA_016904865.1 Pissodes strobi | reverse complement strand
ATAAGAAGAATACCCTCCAAGAAACATAAGAATAAACTGAGAAAACTAAAAAAGCAACCAGGTAAGAGCGATAAACGGTATTCTGAACTGAATACAGTCCACTTATTGGTAATTGAGACATTAACTGTTGGTTTTAACTACGTTCCTATTAATATTACAGATGATCCCTATTACTGCGGCATGCGAGCCCGCATTCCTAATTTTGTGGCCAAACTGACAGGCAAAAAGTACCATCAACCCAACTGCAAACAGTATCAACAGCAACACCAGCAACAACAACAACAACAACAGCAGCAGCAAATGATTCACAATCAACCGATCTACGGATACCATCAGCAACAATATCATCCGACTTCGATGGAGCAACACGTGAGGAGGGTGTCCCAAGTGAAACACCCGAACGTGATGCCGAACGCTTTGTGGAGCGCGAGGAGCCTCGATAGTGGTTTAGGTAAGTCTTGGTGATGATGATAGGCACTGTATAATATGCTTAACAGCAGGGCAAACTGTCGTTTCAACTTTATAAAAGCTCTTCAGGTTAATATTGGTTTTAAATAATTAGAATTTCGTGTTTATTATGCGAGTGTAGGAGAAAAGTGAGCGCAACGTTATCCATCGAAAAGAGCAAACAGGAAAGTGTTATACATTTCAAGATATTTCAAAACAACAATATATTAATTGTACAATTAAATTACAAATACGATTGATGAAATTTGAAATGGAGTTAATCTATATAATCAAATGTCAAATATAATTGATGAAATTATTTGAAATAAATTTGACTTAGTAATGAAAATTAAAATTAATTGTGACAGATAAAGAGAAAGGAGTGAATAAAGCGTTATTATTGGTCTTTACAATATATTTATCTTCTGATTGGCTAATACTTAGCTTGTCCAATTATTCGGTAACCATGCGATCGTATTGGGACCTCTACTGGAACCACTTCTGCATGTTCCCAAGTTAGTATCTCTAGATATTATCGAGGACTTATTTGGTTCCCCAAGTATCGATTCCCTCAAAACACTTTGTACAGCAAGTGAACGAACACTTGCTACTTGCCAAGCACGATGTTTTCTTCCAGCCAATGTTGAATACATGCAAGAGAAAATAACCTAGTCTTAGACCAATGTATATAATTAAATAATAATCGGGGAAATATCATGTGAACATCAGTGACACTGTTAAACATATGAGGAAGCAATCAACAAATTGAAAATTTTCTGGTTAAAGCAGATATAATCAGAAACTTAAATTACAATGTTAAGTTGAGCAAAATTATAAATAACTACTGTTACTCAATATATCCTTTTCTTTACTTTAAAATATGAAATTGAAAAGAAAATAATGACTGAAATTTAAAATTGAAAAGAATATACCAATTCAGTGACTCTCGGTAAATCTAAATAAAAGATAACTTAAATTTGATAATAAATAGAAAAATAGAGGTATAACCTCTAATAACGAGTCTTACAACTCAAAATAGGTAATTGCTGTTACTTTTTATTTCGGCCCTTGGCACATAAACGATAATTGGGCGTAATTACGCCTCAATTAATTAGAAATAAAGATACGATAATCACTATCTCGCATCGAGATAGAAATTTAGATAAAAGATAAAAACCAGATAATTTTACATAATATGTGAGATTAACCTCTCATAAATGCAAAGTAATGTCGGCACATCAGTGTTGAGACGAGACAGGGCGAGTGCTAATAGTTATATACTTGATGTAACAAATAAAGTGAAAATTTAATTAAACAAACCTGAAAAGAAAAGTTATTAAAACCAGCAATACTATGAGGGAAAATTCGGAAAAATTTTACTGAAAATTCATTTTACTAACTTTGTAGGAATACATAGAATTTACTCCGAGAATTCAGCCAAATAATACTGTCCAATTTGAATGGAAATACGTAAAATAATGTGCGTGATCACTAAACGATGAAATAATTACGTTCTCTGTAAATTTGGACTAAGCATCTTTCAGATTACATGAATTTGATTAATGAGAGACGCAAATATTCACCAATAAATCGGTAGTCTTACCCAACGATCACGACAATAGTTAAAAATTATTGAAGATGTACGCTAATAAAAAATGGAATATAACAATGCTAAATTCTTGCTTTAGTCGAATAAGACTAAACGAATCATAAACAAATATTAGTTATGTATTTAAAAATATACTGCTAGATGAATTAAATATTTCAAGATTAAAATTTAGCACTTACCCGTCAAACGTCTCGACACAAGATAAACGACCTCGCTTTCAAAATTTAAGACGTTCGACAAATTATGTTTGCCGCTGTATTATTGGCTAATTTATATCATATGATTAGTAATCTATAGTAATCTATAGTAAATTAAACTCATGAATTGTAGGTATAAAATAGCGGACTGCGCTCCCAGAATTGCTAACCACACCAAACAAACCCATTCGTGAATAGGTGTCACTGGCAACTTAAATATTAAATAACTATAGTAAAAAAAAATCACAAATAGTAGATACAAAATAGCGTACTAGTGCTTCTAAAATCGTTACTTGCATGAAATAAATCCATTTGTGAATAGATGTCACTGGCGACTCAAATATCGAATACGGAGAATCATTTGCAAATGAACCGAATTTTAATGGAGCTGAATAAACATATATTCCGATACAAATTCTGTATTGCAAACGAGCCGTATTTGCTCCTCTCATATTAGTCTAGTCATTTAAGATACAACGCTTAATACAATGATTAAAAACAAGTTCAGTGTGAACTTGAACTATGATTAAGTAACCGTAGATTGTACGTCTATGTAACACTCATAATATCTTATTGAACTGTTGTATATATTTATATTGATTTTGTACAAGATCCATTTTATACTCCATTTTATTTCATTGATATGTTGTATAGATACACTAAGTAGATATTGGGTCGCTTGGTCCACCCCTCACTCTTTCCACTTTTCGGCCCTTGCCCCCGCGGTCGGAGGGGGGGGGGGGGGGGCGGAGCTTATGAATCAGACAGAGCAGACGGACAGGACAGACAGACAGAACAGGCAGGACAGACAGACAGGACAGACAGACAGACAGACAGACAGACAGACAGACAGGACAGACAGGACAGACAGGACAGGCAGGACAGACAGGACAGACAGGACAGACAGGACCGGGGGGGGGGGGGCCGGGGGGGGGGGGGGGGGGGGGGGGGGGGGGGTTGGGTTCCAAGCGACCCCATACCTACTAAACTATAATTATCTTCTTGTTCCATATTTGTAATGGCATTCTCAAGTTCATCTCTATAACCTACAGATATGGCTGAAAGGGTCTTAGTCAATATGTTAATATATCAGATTTTAAAAACGCAAAACGCGAACCCACCAAATTATTGAACTATCGCTTACTTAAGACTCTTTCTTTCTTTCTTATGTTTTCCTTGAAACCTCTTGCAACGGACATACAAGAATTTGACTCATAAAAACTAGGTGTGTATTCATGACAATGAATTTGACTTTATAGCACCCCCTGATTATAACATGTAAAATATTCTCTCAGAACGTCAAATAAAACTCGTTGCTTTCTGGTTTTTCATCCAGCTTGTCTGGAGCAGGCTGCCAGTCAAAAAAATGCTAAATGTGTTCATGAGGCATCAAAGATTAGAAGAGAAAGTGTAAACACAACACATGAAAAATTAACAATAGAAATTGAACTTTTAAGAATTCTCGTGAAGGAACTCCAGGGAAAAAATCAGATCCTCGAGCAGAATGGGCAACTGTTAATGGAAAAGGTAAATCATCTTCGGAATCTTCAGTACCAGAAAAAGGTAACAGTCAATTTGAGGAAAATAAGTTGAAGGTCCTACACCCAAATGTAAGATCATTAAGAAGAAAGATTGACGAATTAGATGCATTTTTTGTAGATAAGGATTATGATCTGATATGTTTGACAGAGCACTGGATGACTGAAAGCGAGTTGGAGGTTATTCAATTGCAGGGTTATAAAATAAAGGCCTTTTCTGCAAGGCAACAGTACCCAGGTGGAGGAACTGTTTAGATATAGGTTTTAACTTAAATGTAGGAAAGTGTATTGAGTATTGTGTTATCTACTGTGAAAGCTTAAATGCAAGTATTTTGTCTGTTTATAGTGCAACATTTATGGAGTTGTTGGAAGAAATTCTTGCAAGAGTTAGTTCAAATAAGCATGTTATTCTGGCAGGTGATTTTAATGTTAAGTTTAACACACCGGACATGGATGCAATCCGGCTTTGTGACCTCTTAGCTGGTTTTGGTCTAATACAGACAGTCTATGAACCAACCCGAGGTGAGGCTTGCTTGGATAATATTTTTTGTAGTTGTGACATGAAAGTGTGTAGTTCTGCGGTGGCTGATCCTGGTATCTTTGATCACAAATGTCAACTGGTCGTCTTCCTGACCTCTGTGAGAGAATATTTATCTCGGAAAAAGAAAACTTTTAGGCCTATTACACAAAGGAGTCTATTTGAATTTTATAATGTGTTATCTGGAGCATCTTGGGACTTTGTCGGTAGTGATCATATGGATGTGGAACGGAAATTCAGTCGGTTTATGCAGATCTTGGAGGATGCGTACCTGAACTCATTTCCAGAAAACTCTTATCATGTGAGATCAGACCAGGGTAACGACATTACCTGGTTCAGTGAGGCGCTGAAAGTAATGAGAGATCAATTGGTTCTTTTGAGGGATCTGAACGGGCAATATAACTACTATAGGCAATTGTACAAAAATAATATCTGTGAAGCCAAAATAAATGCTAATGACACCCTGATACGAAGTTCGGATAATGCCACTAAGACAATGTGGCATATAATAAATAAACACAGAGGTAAGAATGCTGGATCTTCAATAGAAACTGACTTATCTCCGGATAATTTTAATGACTTCTTCAGCAGTATTGCTGATAATGTTCTAAGACATATTCCCGCCGTGAATTTAAATCCTCTAGATAAATTGAATAAGACAGAACCACCAGCTAACACTTTCTCATTTTTGGAGGTCTCATTTAATGAAGTTCGCGACGTAATTAATAGCTTAAATAACAAAAATAGTAAAGACATATTTGGTTTGAATGTCAAGATTATAAAATCAGTCAAAGATATTATTCTTGTGCCCCTTACAAAATTAATTAACATTTGTTTCAAATGTAGCACTTTTCCGGTAGTTCTTAAGAGAGCCATTGTTTCACCTATTTTCAAAAAAAGGACAACCCTAATCTACCAGAAAATTACAGGCCCATCTCTTTACTCCCAATTGTTTCAAAGATACTGGAAAATTGCATGGCTTTAAGACATGTGGACTTTTTTCAGAATATCAGTTTGGCTTTCGTCAAGGTAGAAATACTGTTATGGGTATACTTGAGTTGGTTTCCTTTATTATTGAGTCCTTCCACAGGAGAATATATAGCGCGGTCTTGTTTTGCGATCTCAACAAGGCCTTTGACTGTGTTGACCACATTATTCTCTTACAAAAGCTGCGGGCTTATAATTTATGCCCCAATAGTATAGAAAGCCGGGCCCAAGTGGTGAGGCGGGTTGGTGTGATGTCGGCGGAGAGAAGTGTTGATGTTGGTGTTCCACAAGGATCTATCCTGGGCCTAATATTGTTTCTGATTTACATCAATGACTTACTCTCAAATAACAACATGGTTCGATACACTCTCTTTGCTGATGACACGGCCATATGTCTTGCTGATGACACACTGGAGGGCCCAGTGGCGAGGTCTCTGGCTGCGCAGGATGGGGCTAGCTGTGGTTTTGCTTTAACAGACTGCTGCTTAATAGGGAAAAAAACTAAGAGGAGGGTCTTCTCCATGCGTCGGATGCCTAGTGAGTATCGTGAAGCAGAGTCGAAGTTCTTGGGTGTCATTGTGGACCCTGGGTTGCAGCGGGGACCCCACACTAATGACTTGGCTAGTAGGCTGATCAAGGGGATATTTGTTCTACGTAATTTGTCTTCTTGTGTCTCTCCAAACATCTTGAGATCAGCTTACTTTGCTCTTTTTCAATCCCGTGTGTCGTATGCGATATTGGTCTGGGGACACTCCTCGGAGGTTCATAGACTGTTTTCTTTACAGAGAAGGGCTGTGAGAGTTCTGGCTCGTATGAGATTTAGAGACGATTACAGGAATGCTTTTGTTTCCATTGAATTCTCACTGTGCCCTGTTTATATGTTTTGGAGTGCCTGGTATTTGCTAGGAAAAACACTAGTCTCATGACCCATGAAGATGTTCATGAGCACAACACTAGAAATAAAAATAACCTAGTACCACTTTACTGGCGCTTGAAGAGGTGTCAAGACGGCCCTGGATACTGGGCAGTGAAATTTTATAATGTTATTCCTCATAGCTTTAAATGCATGTTCTATACTGAAATTAAGCGACTTCTCTTAAGAAACTCGTTTTATTCATTTGACGAATTTTTAATTTATTCATTTCAGTTTTAACGTTATCTTAACCATATGATGTGCTATATATTGAGTGTTTTAATTAATGTTGTTAGTGTTTAAGCATTTTAATATTATTTTAGGAAATCTTTTTGGAAAATTAGTGTATTTTATGTTAATGTATGCTATGTATTATTATTAAGTTTTTTGTGCTGTGTTATTTTTACTGCTGTGTGTAAACATTCTATGTATTAGCATGAATAAATGAATTAAATTGAATTGAATTGAACATTGATTAAGACGCAATGTTAAATATTACTGTTTTTGGAAAAATAACATTCTGGCATTTTTTTAAATCGACTTAGCTTAGGTTCACTCTTCATAAGAGGGTTGTATATTTGTGAGAGCCGTTTTGCTTGCTTGTAAGATTTAGAATCTCATTTGCAAATAAATCGTCTCCCCTACTACCAGAAAAGCAAGCTACTACTTTCCTCCTCAGACTCTTCTTTAAAAAAAATCTCCTCCAACTTGTTTTCTTGCATTCTGATAACAATGATTACAATTTAAGTTTTTATTTTTTTTTCTAGATACTGCCGGTTCCTCTCAATCACCTCACAACAACTATACGATGTTCTACAGATTTCAAGCGCAACCATCCAGAGGATACATCCCCGTTCCACCAGGAACTGTTTATATTGGGGAATGGGACTGAAGTTTCTATCGACTTCATTCGAATAGACAGACAGTACTCAACTTGTTGATTAACCATTTTGTTGCTATAAAATATTTTAATTACTTGTATTCCATTAACAAATCGTTTACCAATACTCATTTACCATTTCTCTACGTACAGTTACCTACGTTTGTTTTTATTTGTAAATATGTATATTTCTTTGTTGTTTTTTAATTATTTTATCATATTTTGTATTGCCTCTTAACATCCTTAAGAATTCAGTTACTCTTGAATATTTTTAGTTAATGTATAATTAATTATAAAATCCTGTGATACTCACTCCTTCCACATGCATATATATAGGGTTTTCACTTTAATGTTGGCATCCGCCATGAAGATGAACACAGTTACAAATATCCAGAACCAAACGATTTGGTCTTGAGAAAATAAAGAGCTTATTCAAGTTCTACATTTTCTGGAAGCTTCAGTAGATATGGCGCCGGTTCAGCGCTTTGACCTGCTCTTGAACGGGCTTTGAAAAACCCTTTGAATCTGTCTTGGTCCGCTTTGAAGGGATCAAAATCCGGATCAAGACCCCATCGAGCAATTTTCTCACGTGAAAGAGACGCTATATCTACTAGCTATAGCTAACTGCCAAAAAAAGCAGTAGGGCTGCTCAAAATAGTAATTTATGCAGCAAGTGTGTAAAGTGACCCTTTTTTATGAATGGGAATATTGTTCGCCTACGGCTCATGCGACAATCCCATGAATAAAAAAGGGTACTTTACACATGAGTAGCATACGAAATTTTTTCTTTTACCAAAAAATATATGAAAAAACAAAAATATTACGCACTGCCCTAAATGTCAAAAATATGTCAGATTTACTTTGCGCACTAGTGCGTAAAATAACTTATTTTACGCACTGCACATTAAAAAAGCCAATTTTACGAACCTTAGAGAGTGCGTAAAGTGAGTACTTTACGCACGGTAGTAGAAAAAACTTTTTTGAAAATCTAGGTTATGTTTATAAAATTGGAGAAAGAAATATTTGTGCCGCTCGGTAAATGCCTTGTAAAAAATGTAAAAAATTATTTGTGAAAACCCTGGATATATTAATCTAGTCGGAGAGTGCCACAAATTACTAGCCTAAACACTAGAAGGTAAGTAAGGAAGTTACTTGCTAATTATGACTAATTAACTACGCTAACAATACAGGGTTTACGTAGTGGTTAACTATGAGCCTATCGCGTTCACGCATACGTACCAGAATATTTTTGGCACTCTTCTATATATTATTTTAAAAAAATATATATTATACTGAACATTTTATTATATATAAATAAATGCATTATTTTTTCAGTACATTGTAAATAAAATGTTTATAAATATGTTTGCCTCACATTTTTTGAAATTTAAACATGCACAACATTTCTTTTATGTACGGTATAATAAACTAATTCAAGCGTAAAATCTTTTTCTCAGTATTCACAGTTAAACAGAACAAAATAAAGAAGTGAATCAGTGTTAAGAAAGCTTATTAAAGTCCTAAAATTGATAACAGAATCATATAATCATCATTCTGTAATACAAAGGAACCTTATTCGCTCTTCTGATATTAGTCCAGTCATTTAAGACACAATGTTTATTCTTCTTCTTCTTCTTAAAGTACCTAAGTAAACCAAAGTCGTGAATTCCGGTCCAATGATGGATGTTGCGCAACCAAGATAGGTTTTGCGGCCAATAACTCTGTAAAACAACGATAAAATTCACTTTATTACACTTCAACGATTCATACAACAATTATATTATTATATTATCTAATCTATCTATATCCTCCGTATTATATAACGCTATGACTCGACTCTGCTGCTGCGCCATTCGCCTACCAGGGTTGTCACGTCCTCGCCTATTTGAACGTTGTCGCCTTAGTAACCCGACTATAGTATGCTACCGAAGTCAAATCGCCATTCGCCTGTTTTTGCATCAACATGCACGCCACGCCTAATTTGTTAGCATTTGTATGCAATTCGGTTTCCGCCTTACTGTCATACAATCCTAACAATGGCCTATTTGTTAGCGCCACATTAAGTTTCTCGAAAGCCCCCTGTTCGGTATCGCCCCAATACCATGAAACCTCCTTCTTAGTCAAATTTGTCAGAGGTCTCGCTATAATATCAAAATCCTTCACAAACTTCCTAAAGTAGCTCGGCAAGCCTACAAACTGTCTTACGCCATGTACATCAGCAGGAACTGGAAAAATTTGGTATCGCCTACACTTTTCTCTCGCCAGGTCGAAGGCCATTGGCACTCACTTCATGCCCTAAGTACTCCGATTTATACATTTCGCCAGATTCAACTTGAGTCCCGCCTTGGCTACAATCTGAAGCACTGTTTCCAATAATGCCAATCCTTCATCAATGGATACCGAAGGAAGCAAAACATCATCCATGTACGCCAGCTCCAAATTATTTTGCATACCCTGAAGCATCTTATTAATCACCTTTTGGAACACCGCCGGGGCATTAGCCAGACCAAATGGAACCTTCAGGTACTCATAGTGCCTATCCGGAGTCACAAACGACGTCTTCGCTACCGAATCACCATGCACTGCAACCTGATGATACCCTTGTCCCAAATCGAAGGTCGTATAATATTTTTTATTTGCCAATCTGTCCAGTTGATCCTCCACCCGTGGTAATGGGGACCGGTTCTTCACCGTAATAGAATTCAACGCCCTATAATCGACGCACATGCGCATCTCACCATTCTTTTTAGGGGCCAGGACAATAGGACTTGCCTACTCAGACTCGCTTTCTTGTATAACGCCTGCATTCAGTAGGTGTTGTGCCCTCTCTCTCACCAAAGCCCTTTCAGCATAAGACAACCTATAAGGCCTATACACCACCGGCTTATCTGTCGTTAGCTGTATTCTCATTTCAACAAGAGCAGTCACGCTCAAATCGTCATCGCGTCGAGAGAAACACACCACCATGTTCTCTAACAAATCATGCAATTTTCGCACATTATTTTCGCCTATATCACCCACACAGATTAAGTTTATCTACTAGATTATTACTTGCCAAACTTCGATTTACTTGAACATTAGCATTGCCCATGAGGGTGCCCCTCGCCATAACACCTCCACTCTTCCACTTCATCCGTCTGTCGCCTACATTCTTCAGATGAAGCTTCGTGGACTCCACCACCACAGTCATGCCTGCCTCTTCGCCAAGACCCAGGCTGAAATTCTCCAGACACAGCACTCTGCGTGACGTCTCGTCGTCCAGAGTGATCTGCTGGAGCAGGTCTGTCGCTGGGCCAGCACGAGACAGCTTCACCTTGCCACCATTCACTGTCAGAGTGACGACTGGGGTAGCCAACGCCGGTTGACGCAAAGGAAGATTGGCGCCAGCAAGATCGCACTCGGCAACTAACGCCTTGATGCCTAATGCGATGTCGTTCACAATGACTGGTAATTCTACCTCCCTTTTCACTGTGCACTCACCGCCGCCAAAACCCTGCAAGACCACAGAGGATGGTTTAACTCCTATACCGCCCCCAAGAGTGTTAAACACCTCATGCCTGATGATGTTTCGCTCACTCCCAGTGTCGATATCCGCCTTGAGTTTTAACCCACCCTGTGTAACAGCCGATTTTTTATATGCATCCTTATCAACATGTACTAGCCTCACCTGACACTGCTGCTTCGGATTTGCAATAGAACCACCAGCCCGCTTGGTGCAGGTCATGCCCGGCCTGTCCACAATGCATACACCTTTCCGCCTTAGGTTTCGGACAGTTTCGGCTCATGTGGTCGCCCAGTTGCTGGAAGTTGTAACACCTGATGCCAGAGTTCGCCGTCGCCACCTGCTGTTGCTCCGGCCTTGGCACCTCGGACGCCATGGCACTGTACGTGGCTGGACCTCCTCCACTCTTTAGCTCCATGCTACCAGTTAGTGGACGCCGATACCTGTCAAAAGAGGACAGAAAACCAGTATACAAATCGCCACGGGGGGAGCAACTAAATGCCCTCGCATTCGCCTTTGGGCCTGAAAGTTCACACCTCTCGATCAGCGCCATTTTGTCGTGATAATAATGGGTCAAAGATTCGCCGTTCAATCAAACCCTCGCCACCATTTCCTTGAGCAGCTGAGCGAAATCATGCACCCTAGGACACGCCTTTTCAAGAGCCACCTTCCTTCCCATGAGAGGTCATATTTATCGAGCCGATTAAACCAGCCCCTTGCTGCGCCTTGCAATATCGCCTGTATAAAATACGCCCTCTCATAGTTCGGTATTTAACCACATGACTACGTTACAGTCCCGGCTGTCAGGATCGAAATGGTCAATAATGTCGCCGCCAGCCCTTGCCATTGACCCCATACAGCCCGAACTGCAAACAGAGTCCGCTCCATCGCCACAAGCATGCCCAGGAACGTTCTCACCCGATTTTTTGCCCTTCTTGTTTCCCTTTGATACCGGCAGTATCAACGGGCGTCTTTTGTTTCGTCGCCTTTGCCATTTCGGCCGCCATAATCTGCTAGATACTAGCTGCCAAATCGCTTTTCAACAGCTTATGTACCATGGAGACTGTGTTGTCATCCATTACCGATTCGCCTCCGCCGTGTTCACCTTCGGTCAATTCAGGCTCGTAATCGAGCTCTGAATCGCCGCTGCTGCCTTCCTCCATAGGCAATCACTTGAAAAAACTTATTTTATACACCAACACCAATAAATCACAGTTAAAACGCCACAATTCTTATATTAATCACTGCTAGCACACACACTTATTATGGTGACTATTTTAAAAATCGTCAAATGTCAATCCACTGTCAAGGATAGCAAGAAAGGCCCGCCTTTTATTAAGAGTTTTTGTGATACCGCCATTCACGAACAAAAGAAGACGCCAGCGTGATTTAACTCGCCGAAATCGCGTATTTCACCGTTCTCCACAACAAATAACACAATACGTAGGTTATCCCGACTTTAATCTGGACACAACGATTTTACTATATTCATTTTATTTAGCCTCAACGACTAATACAACAACTATATCTATTCCTTATTATCTAATCTATCTATATCCTCCGTATTATATAACGCCATGTCTCGACTCTGCTGCTGCGCCATTCGCCTTCCAGGGTTGTCACGTCCTCGCCTATTTGAACGTTATCGCCTTTACAAAATTTGATAGTTACAATAGCCTTGTGTGCAACACCCGTAGGAATAGTTTTAAGGAATAAGTTTCAAGCGGCTCATGAGCGCAGCCAGTCATTCGGGATCACCCCAATGTCATATATTTTATTGAATAAACTGACAATCACATCAAAATTTTTCTCATTTAAAAGTTTTATAGTCTCTGAATATCTTTCGTCTGGACCGGGAGCGTTCACTTCTGATTTTAAAATGCTCGGGCCTACTGGATTGTCTTCTATTTCTGGTGGTGTTGGAGATCTATTACCAAATTCGTTTAGTGATCGTCAAGCTATACGGACTGGATTTAGCGGGGTCTCCAGGTTACTTGAGCCCGCACGCGTTTAAACCGTTTACCGAGTGTTTCACTGGTTTCTTGCTGGTAAGTCTGCTTTGTACTCGAGTGATACCTAGTAAAGACTATTATAAGCCTAGTGCTAACATTTTTCTAGTCGCCGGGGAAGTAACCCCGGCAACATCCCTCATCATGACCGACAGAGAGGATGACTCCTCATCCCTCCGTTCGGAGGATTTAAACTAACGAACAGTTAGTAGCCCGATGCGGCTATATTTACAAACGCCTGATAAGACACAGCGAAGACTGTAAAATCTGCGCCGAAATAGCCCCCTCATTGAAATCTATTTCTAACATGAATACGGACAGTATAGTCCCTCATCTCAACAAGGGAATAGACCACCTCAAAAAGTCCCATGACTTGAGGACTTACTCGTCAAAGAGGAAAGATACGGTAAAAGCCAAAATAGATACCGGCAGGAATGCACAACAGAAAAGACAAAAAACCCTTGACGACAGCTCCGACATGGATATAGATTTTTTGCCTGTTAATGAAAAAGACCCTGAAAAAGACGCAGGCAAAAACTCTCCACTTGTGACCCCTGCATCGACCGACAAGGTCAAAACCGTGGAACAACGCACTTCTGCGCTCCTGGTAGCGCCGACCGACAAGGATGGCTTTAAGGTCCCATTTAAAACCATCCCCTTCAAACAAAATGTGAGGGAGGTGAAACTCGATATGGGCGGACCCCCCAGCACCCCCCTGGATAATCGTTTCGAGGCCCTTTCGGACCTGGAAGACGAAACGAATAGCAATGCGTCTACATCGAACGCAAGCGATAAAAACAGAAAGATGCCAAGCAGGACCAGCGCCCGCATTAAAAAGAAAGCCCAAACGGCACTAAAGGCAAAAGTAGGCCCACCACCCCCTGTAGTCATGCAAGGGAAGCTAAAAGCGCACGCCGACCTTCTAAAGGATATGCGGCAAATGCAAATAAGCAAATTCACGATTAAGTACGCGCGCAATAGCACTATATTTTATTTTGAAGACGAAAAGGACTGGGCCGTCTTTAAGAGAGTGACGGACAGCGAGAACGTGAAATATCACAGTTACTCTGAGAAAAATCAGAAGACTAGGGCCTTCGTGCTAAGAGGGCTAGACGGCGACATCCCGGTTAACGAAATCAAGCGTTAACTGATGAGTACAAGTATAACATAAAGAACGTCTTTGAGATGAAAAAGACCAAGGACCCGCTGTACCTAGTAGTCACTGAGGCCGCAGTAACGCTCAAAAAGATTCAACAAGACATAAGGTTAATCATGAATATACGTATATCATGGGAACATAGACGCAATACAAGGCTCATTATGCAATGCAGGAGGTGCCAGGGTCACGGGCACTCTATGACGTACTGTAAAAAAGACTTCAGGTGTAGTAAGTGTGCCCAGGGCCTCGAAATCACCTCCTGCAACAACAACGAGGTCCGATGCGCTAACTGCGGAGGGCCACACAGGTCAATCGATCTCGAATGCCCTCTTTAGAAATATAAATTGGAACAGCTAAATAGCAGTAAGCAAC
The DNA here is from genome assembly GCA_016904865.1 of Pissodes strobi. Lineage (NCBI taxonomy): Eukaryota > Metazoa > Arthropoda > Insecta > Coleoptera > Curculionidae > Pissodes > Pissodes strobi. The sequence continues at coordinate 55,550 of MU187859.1, read as the reverse complement.
CACCTAAAAAGTACGTTCCAGCACCCGCGCCCGCCACTCCGGAATGGCAGGGGGCGCGGTCAACCCAGCGGACAAGGCCGGGGTACAAAAGGAAGAGATGGACGATAGCAACCCCAGGAACAACGCCCCAAAGGAGCGCAAAGACAACAGGAAGAAGAGAACCCTAGAATACAGTACGAAAGAAATTTCCCAAATACTCTGAGAGCCCCGCAACCCACGCAAACCGCGCATCTTAAAACTGCAGAAAGCGGGGTAAGTGGCAATGCAAACATTATGATCACTAATCTTTCGAATGTCGTAGCCAAAATAAACTCACTTGTGAATGTCTCAGAATTATTTTTTGCTCTAGATGAGTTTAGTTGCATGCTTGAGGCATGCAACAATGACAAAGCGAAGATCCTACAGGGAACAATTCAATTCTTCTCTGTAGAGATCTTCAAATATGATATATAATGACGTCCCAATGTCTCTGTTTAATATTGTATCCTGGAATTGCAATGGTATTCGTAATAAACTTGGCGAATTTAAGCATTTCATGTATACGTCCCAATTTCAGATTGTTTTCTTGCTCAAATCTCGCATCCATCGATATTTCAAAATCAAAGTGCGAAATTATTCTATCGAGACGGACCCGATGGTCGGTCATTGAACACGTTAGCGTCGAGCTCGACGGTGGCTTGTGTATCAGCGGCGGGTACGCGCCTCCTGACCTGCGTATCTCACAAGACGACTTGGTCGAATTCTTACAACCGGGTACCCGCTCTATATTGATTGGCGACTTTAACGCTAAACATGCCGTGTTCGGCGACGGTTACTCTAACCAGAAAGGCCGGGTCGTCCGCACCTTGATTGAAGACAATCTGGAAATCCAATACCTTAGAACTCGTGACCCCACACATTATAGAGGACGCCGAGTACCTTCATACTTGGACGTGGCATTTGCTCGAGGAATGGCAGGCGTCTCGGCGCCAAAAGTCATGGACGATCTCAACTCGGATCACCTTCCAATCAAATTGAGCCTATCGCGAGTTAGGCGGCCGGTAGCCTCTGAAATGGAAACCATTTCATACAAAAATTTAGATTGGAGGGTGTTTCGAGAAAGATTAAATGCCGCCACAGTCATTCCGAGACAAATTGTTTCCGTCCAAGACCTGGAGAACGAAGTGAACTCGATTACCAGGAACATCCAGCTCGTCAGGCACGAACTATGTCCAAAAATCAGGAGGAGACCGTTTACAGAAACTCTTCCTGATGAAATCCTATCCTTAATTAGCTCTCGAAACCGAATTCGGCGTAGGTGGCAAAGGAACAGAGCAGTAGGCGATCGGATTAGAGTTAATGAACTCACTGATAAGATTAAGAGGGATATCCGGACGCACAGAGACGCGACTTGGATGAGTTTCGTGAATGGGCTCGGCACGGGGGATGGTTCTCTGTGGAAGCTCTCGAGGCAAGTTCGCAGGGGTCCGACTGAGATCCCCGCGTTTCACCATCAGAGCGAGGATATACTGACTGATCAGGTAAAGGTTGAGGCCTTTGCGGACTTTCTCGAGGGAATACACGGAGAGATACCTGACACCGTGCCATTGCACGCCCAGATCACGGAACGGATAACGCCCTTCTTAAACCACCCTTATCCAATCCCGTCTCCTGTGGCTCGGAAACTTCTTGTAACCCCAGCTGAGATACGCGATGTTCTTAGCCACCTGCCAAAGGATAAGGCTCCGGGACCTGATACAATCCCGAACCTTCTCCTCAAAAGCCTCCCCAAGAAAACCCTGATACATTTAATGCATATTGTAAACACTATTCTGCGCCTGCAACACTTTCCTAGCTCATGGAAGATCGCGCGAATAGTGCTGTTCCCCAAGCCCGGGAAGGACGCCAAACTCACGAGCTCTTACAGGTCAATTTCGCTGCTCAATACGATGAGCAAGCTTACCGAGACGCTCGTACTATCCAGGATTAATATGGCCGCCCTGAACCTCTGTGTTCTTCCGGAGGAACAGTTCGGCTTTTGCAGCGGGCATAGCACAAATATGCTCGCTGCGAAAATAGCGTCCGACATTTACAAAGGGTTCAATGACGGGCATTGCACTGCCTTGTTACTCCTGGATATAGAGCCCGCGTTCGACCGTGTATGGCACAACGGCCTTTTATATAAACTTTTCATCACGCACGAATTCCCGCTGCATTTGGCAGCGTTAGTTGCATCATACCTGGCCGGGCGCTCCCTTTCGGTGCGCATAAACAGCGCAAGTTCAACCCTTAGGCCGATCAGAGCTGGCGTCCCACAGGGAACAGTGCTACCTCCGCAGCTATTCAGCTATTACATAGCAGATCTTCCCTCCCATCCTAATACATCCCTGGCATTTTATGCTGACGACACAGCCCTATATTCCAAAGCCCCTAGTGCACAAGAGGCGGCTGACAACGTCAGTGCCCATATGGCACATGTTACATCATTTTATACAAATTAGAAAATCCGTCTAAATGAATTAAAAACTGAGCTTGTGCTTTTTACTCGAAAATACACTAACATTGACATGCACCCCATCCTGATAAATGACACCCCTATCCTTCCCAAACCCAAAGCCAAATACCTTGGGATCATGTTTGATAAGAGGCTGACGTTTAACGACCACATCGCATATATAAGAACTAAAAATCTTATCGTATGGGAAAAGCTGAAACCTCTTATCAGACATGGTTCCTTCCTATCCCCTGGAAACAAAATCATCCTGTACAGGGCAATAACCAGGCCCTTCCTGATGTATGGTGCACCGGTTTGGTGCTCTGTCTCTAACACTCAAATTAATAAACTGCAAGTCTTGCAAAATCGTCACCTAAGGGCAGCGTTTTCGGCGAGTCGCTATGCCAGGACTGCCGACTTGCACGCATGGGCGCGTATTGAGTACGTACAAGAATACGTGAATAAGCTCGCGTGCAAGTTTTACAGTTCTGGAATTCGCGGCTCGCCGAAGACAATTGACATCGCAGACGCTAGATTTGATCCAGAGTTTAGAGCCAAACACGGGCCCATACATCGGAGAACTACCATCTTTTTCCTAGAACCCAGACCCCCGTAACTAACCCCATCCCTAACCTTTTAAATTTCCCTTTTCACCCCTAACCGACCCTGCTGCATGGCGGTAAAACGCCAGGCAGCAGGAGCACAGAAATCAAACGACGACAAACGAGTATAGCTGTCGCCACTAGCCTGGCTGCGGGCCCCGCCAATCAGGGTCGCTTGAACATGGTGGGCGGGGCTTGCTAAGGGACCTGGCAGCAGTATAAATATAGCCAGCTCAGTAAATCGCCGCAGTCAAGGAACTGCAATCATACCGTCTCTGTGCTCCTGTGCTCCGGCAAGGGCAGAATGGCCTAGAATCGCCAAGTTACGGTTATCATTGCAATTCATCCCTCACCAGGACTACCTATTTATAGGTAGGCCATCACCTGTGTATGTCTGAATGTGTGAGTGTACAACCTAGTCAACCGTGACTTGGGATTTTTCTGTCTGTTTTCCCCATATTTACCCTCCCTCATCTTTTTATTTCCTACAAACCTATCCACTAGTTCCATTGCCATCTGTCTGTAATCTTTACCAAAGCACCCTTGAAAGGCTACGCCTAAGAAAGGTAGTTGACCACAGCATTGCCACTTGTCTGCAAGCATATGATTCCGGGCGAACAACATCCCAGTTTTCGCTTGCGTGTGCTGCGGGGTTCATGAAGCATCTGCTCACAGATGCATGCGACTGCGTATGTTACGCGCAAAGCCACTATGTAGAATCATATATGTAGGCTTAAGTTACTTGTACCATAATTGTCCTTAATAAATAAATATATATATATACATATATATATATATATATACATATATATATATATATATATATATATATAATAGATATATAGATAGATATATAGATCTATTAGCATTAAACAAGTCTGCCCTATATGACTTCCAGATATTTAGGAGTTGATTATTGATTTTCCTTCGTTGTCCTTTATAGTCATGATGTTTTTTGTACTCCAGCAATTTCTTTCATTTTCTTATGTAGATGAAAACTATCGCCAAGATGGGAGAATCGTTCCGCCTCAGCGTACAGTTTAGACATCCATTTTTCTTTCCCTGCCCCGATTTCCTGACGGATCTGCCTCTGACAAGTCCGGTATCCATTATTATCTCCTGAACCGTGCATTTCCTACGTTCTTCCATAATTTCTAGAATTGCGTTTATCATCTACTGATATTTGGTAGTGATCTTGGCTCCAGGATGTTCGGTGTTATTGACTGCTAAGAAGGCAATTTTGATTTTGGAACAATCTTCTTCTACGTCTTCTGAAATTGAAATCCTTTCGATCTCGTTATTAATGAGCTTAATTTGACTTCTGGATAATGTAGTGCGCTGATATTTGGTTCCCTTTAATTTTCACTAACTTTAATCTGCTCCAGGAAGTGTGGTAGTTTTTTTAATGCTGTTTCTGAAGCGACTATTGATCATTAGATAACCAATTTGGTTGCGTACAATATGTTGGTTAGTATCCTGGGGGGATCGCTAGGTGTAAAGGCGTCGGAGTGGAAGGTTGTACCATGTGTTCGTTTTCTTGGCAGTACTCACAGCTATCATCATCTGTATAGAAGAAATGATCAGGAGGAACATGAGCAACAAAACAGTAGTTATCTACTCCGATAGCCAAGCAGCATCTTCTAATATAGTAACATCAGAGTTAGTACTAGACTGTACAAATCTGTCGAACGAAATGGGAAGGCTTAATAGAAAATTGACCTTGGGTGCCAGGACACGAACGCCATGGAGGCAACGAGATAACAGACGAAATAGTCCGAGAAGGCTCGTCCCAGACACTAACAGGACCAGAACCATTTTGCTGAGTCGCAAGGCCCATAGCCAAGACATCCATTCAAAAAGGGATAGAAGAAGCGTCCCAGAGGTGGTGGTGTAATTTACCGGGACATAGACATGCCAAAGATTTCATCAGCAAATCTTCGGCAAAATTAACAGCAGGCTTGTTAAGTTATAATCGGGAGTCAATAAGAATCATAGTAACAAGACACTTCCCACTAAAAGAGACATATGAGTCTGATAGCGTATGAAACCCTGTGTATGTTCTGACAGGAAGGGGAGGAATCGACAAAACTGCGGGAACAACCAATCCAGAAGAGTTAAGCTACACCATGGAGCCACTGTCGAGACTTTTGAGTCTGATCAACCAGACACGATTTGACACAATACTCTAAGTACTAGGAGGGTTGCAATAGATCTTACAGGTCGCAGTGACATAAAGGCGATGACGCCTCCTCCACAGATATATCTATCTACCTTGGGGGTGATCGCTCGAATTAGTTTTCGTGGCAGTACTCAATTAGTCTGTCCCCTCTGTCATTTATTTCGCCTAACCCATGTGCCTCTGTTGTGTTTCCAACACGCCTTCGTCCAAGTTTGGCGTTAAGATCACCCATTAGCATATTGATTTTTTTGAACTTTGTTACTTTCAGTGTTTCATCTATCTGTTGATAGAATAGCTCCAGGTCTTAGTCTGGCTTTTCAGCATTGATATCGACAGGTTGGCCATGCAGTTGGATGAGAATGACACGGTCAAAAATAGGGACAACGGCTTTAATCGACGGTTGTAGCTTTCCATATATAAAGATTCTCACACCGCTCCTATGGTTCGGATCCATGCTACACGAATAGTAAAAATATTTCCCGTTTGTTTGAATCATTCTTGTCCAGTCCGCTCACTCCGAGGACGTCTTAACCGGTTCATCTCTTGGATCATATTTTGTAATTTTTCTGTTGCATATAAACTTTGAAACGTTGAAACCGGGTGATTCTTCGCACCTCCCGACCACTGAAGGTCTGTCTGCCATGGACTGGGGGCCATTTCTTCTTGATCCTTCAACATGACAGATATATAATAGAGGAGAATGTCCTGGGGAAATTTATTACAAGCTCATCCGCTTTTTGGGGGGATTTCTTTTTCTCCACAAGGACAAGAGAGTGCCCTAGGCTTAGCCCGCTCATCTACCCTCAGTAAGAGGCTGTACATACTTTTACTTTTCGTATCCGATTCAGACCCTCATTTTCCAGTAATTAATGGCCGCCATGGCCTTGTCATTCCCAAGAAACAAGTCCTCCATCCTGCAGGGCTGCTCAAGTATAGGGCAGACCAAAAGATGATTCGGATCCTGAATTGCACCACAGTCGCATCCCATGTCCTCGTTATCCGGGAGTAGCCCCCATCTCGCCATATTCGTTTTGCATCTCGGAACTCCAACTCTCATTCGATTCAGAGTCCTCCACACAGGGTAAGGGCATTGGCTTTCGGAAGCAAGTTCCACTTTTACCATTTCTGCATTGTTCTGTCTTTCCTAGAAGCCATTCTCGATAAATGGAGTTAGATTTAGTATCTGTCCGTAGCAGGACTTGCCTGGTCGGAAACCGGCCTCTTGTGGGATAAGTTTCTCCTGTAGTGCAGCATTTATCCTATTAAAAATCAGCCTTTCGAACATCTTATAGATATGGCACAGCAACGAAACAGGCCTCTAACTCTTTGGATCGTTGGAGTCTTTTCCTGATTTAAGCAACGCGTTTACTCTTGGTTTTCTCCACATTTTTGGTATTCTAAGGCTAGTGTTACAAGTATTACAGTATTGTTATGTTACAAGTAAGAACAAATTATCAAAGTTGTAATAAAGTGCCAACAGTATTTAGCTAATAAATTCTCAACGTCGATACTAAGCTGAATCGATAATTTGCCATCTACCTTTTCAGTTCTAATAATAATACATTATCATGGAACAGGTAACGGGACTTTTAACAACAATAAATTAATAATATAAGAGTTGTGTAAGCACAATCGGGAATACAACAACAATTTCGCCAATAAATCATGCAGATTTATTAATAACATGTCATTAAGTAAATTCGCGAGATATCGATTTTATATTTAGTAATAATAAATTTATTTTCGAAAAAAAATGGGTATGGTAACTTTCCTACATGCATATAAAACAGACGATGAAACATTGAACCTCGATAAGCAGACCGGCCTCCGATTAGAGTAACTGTATATTTTTTACCTTTTTGGTTTCGCTATACTGGGTGGCCCAACAATAGAATTAGAATTTGTATTTACGATAGGAAAGTGATGAATAAATTGTGTCACGTCCGGTATCTATAAAATCCCAAAAAGCGTGTAAATTGTAAGATCACCAGAACCGTCAGAAAATGTAAGAAAAAAAAAAACGAGGCGACCAGAAAGACAATGGAACACCCTGTATATTTGATGAATGACCTTTCTCTGCTGATTTCAAAAATATTTATGTTTTGTCAATATTTGCATGAAGTGTTATTGAATTAATTATCTTGCGTCGACTATCGCTAATTGAATAAACGCACTTTTTCTAATTCACAATAAATCGTAATTAGAAGAGGCCATATTTTAATTCTTTAATTAGAATCAGAACAAAAAGGGTTTGAGAAAAATGTAAAATGTAACGTGAGTAACGTGTACCATGATTATTGGTTATTATTCCAAATTGGTTGAATTAAAGAACAGTTGCCTTTTTGTTTGAAATTCATTATACGTTTACAGTATTGCTAAATCCTTTTTAGTTTCTGAGGTATGAACAATTTCAAAAATGATTGACGCGAGCCAAAAAAGTTAAAAACGAGAATAAACCAGTATTACACAATTTGCGATATATTTAGAAAGGAAGTTTAATTTTCTACTTGAGCATGTATCCAAAAAATGTGTTTGCCTACGTTTCGACGCGAAAAAACATCGTCAGAGATTTTTAAAAAATATTCTTTCGTACGGCCCTATTTTTGTTGCAGCTGATATTTATTTGTCATATATTTTATACTATTTTGTTACAAATTGTTTAATTTTAAAAGGTCTATTTTGGAAAAAAAATCATGATGATGGATTTTTCCAGTTGAAACGTAGGAAAACATATTCCTGTGATACATGGTTGAGTAGCAAAATTGTTTGATTTTACAGGGCTATTGAAAAAATCCTTGAGGATAGCTCTTTGGAGTCGGAACGTAGGAAAATGTATTCCTATGATACATGCTGATACAAGCTTATTTTAAATCAATTTCTTATAAATTATGTTTAAAAGAATCCTGATGATGAATTTTCGAGTCGAAACGCAGAAAAATTCATTCCAGTCATCGATGGTTGTGTCAAACTTGTTTTAAGTCAATATGTCAAAAATTGCATCCTTCTACAGGGCCTTATGAAGGTCTATTTTGAAACAATAAATCCTGATTATAAATTTTTCGAGCCGGAACTTAGAAAAATGCAATCCTGTGATACATGGTTGAGTAGCAGAATTATCATCTGTTAAACAAATTTTGAGTAAATTTGTTATAAATTATGTCATTTCAGAGACAAAAAAAATCCTGATGTTGAATTTTCGAGTCGAAATGCATAACAATTTATTCCAGTCATCCATAGTTGTGTCATACTTAATTTAAGTCAATATGTTAAAAACTATTTTGAGAAAATAATTCCTGATTATAAAGTTTTCGAGCCGAAACTTAGAAAAATGCAATCCTGTGATACATGGTTGAGTTGCAGAATTATCATTTGTTAAAGAAATTTTAAATAAATTTGGTATAAATTATGTCATTTCAGAGACAACAAATGCTGATGATGTATTTTTGAGTCGAAACGCAGAAAAATTCATTCCAGTCATCCATGGTTGTGTCAAACTTATTTTAAGTCAATATGTTAAAAACTGCATCATTCTACAGGGCCTTAAGAAAATCTATTTTGAAAAAATAATTCCTAATTGTAAATGTTTCGAGCCGAAACATAGAAAAATGCAATCCTGCGATACATGGTTGAGTAGCAGAATTATCATTTTTCAATCAGTTTGTTATAAATTGTGCTGAAAATAAATTTCTGATGATGGATTCTCGAGTCGAAATACAGAAAAATTAATTCTTGTGATACATGGTTGAATAACAATATTATAATGCCTCAACCTTATTTTTAAATTGCGTCATTTTACAGGGTATGAACGTCTATCTTGAAAAAATAATTCCTGATGATACAATTTTCTAGTCAAAACCTAGGAATGTTCATTCCTGTGATACATGGTTTAGTAGCAAAATTATTATGTCTCAAATTCATTTTGAATTAATCTTTTTATAAATTATGTCATTTTATAATATAGCAATATAAAGGATTAATTTAAAAAAAATCTGATGATGGATGTTTCTAGTCGAAACGTAGAAAAACACATTCCTGTGATACGTGGTTGAAAAGTGAAATTATCATGTGTCAAACTTATTTTAAATCAATTTGTAGAAAATTATATCATTTTACAGGTCCGTATGCAAGTCTACTAAGAAAAATCCTGGTGAAGCATGTTTCGAGCCGAAACGTAACAAAATTTCTTATTCCTGTGATATATGGCTAAATAGCAAAATTCTCATACGTTAAACTTATTTTTGAATTATTTTGTTATAAATTGTGTCAATTTACAGGGTCTATTTTGAAAAAGAAATCCCGATGGAAGTTTTAAATCGAAACTTAGGAAAACGTATTCCTATCATGCATGGTTGAGTAGCAAAATTATCTATGTCAAGCTTATTTTGAATAATTTTGTTATAAATTGTATTATTTTACAGGGCAGTATGTAGACGTATTTTGAAAAAATAGGTCCTCGTGATGGCTTTTTCGAGTTGAAACGTAGCAAAACGCATTCCTTTGATACATGGTTGAGCAACAAAATTATCATTTGTTGAATCAATTTGTTATACATTTTTTAGGAAATTAAATTTTTGTTGAATATTTTAAGTCGAAAGGTAAGAAAATGCTCTTTTGTAATACATGGTTGAGAAGCAAACATATCATGTGTCAAACTAATTGTGAATCAATTTGTTATAAATAAATCATGGCAATTTCAAGGTCCGTTTTGAAAAAGAAAATCCTGATGGTGGATGTTTCGAGTCGAAACGTAGTAAAATGCATTCTTATAATATATGGTTGAGTAGCAAAATTATCACTTGTCAAACTTATTTTGAATCAATTTGTTATAAATTGTGTCGTATAACAAATATTCTTGATGATGGATGTTTCGAGTCTAAATGTAGGAAAACGCTTTTCTGTAATACATGGTTGAGAAGCAAAATTATCATATGTCAAACTTATTGCGATTTAATTTGCTATAAGTCATGTCATTATAAAGGTTTGTTTTGAAAAAAATATCCTGATGGTGGATGTTTCGAATCGAAAAGTAAGAAAACGGATTCCTATGATACATGGCTGAGTAGCAAAATTATTAGTTGTAAAACTTATTTTGAATCAATTTGTTATAAATTGTGTCGAAAATAAAATTATTGATGGCGTTTCTAGTCGGAACGTAGGAAAACGCTTTTCTGTAATACATGGTGGAGAAGCAATATTATCATGAGTCAAAATAATTAGAAATCAATTTGCTATAAATCATATCATAATGAAGGTCTGTTTTGAAAAAAAATCCTGAAGGTGGATGTTTCTAGTCGAAACGTAGTAAAACGCATTTTTGTGATATATGGTTTAATAGCAAAATTATCATATGTCAAACTTATTTTTAACTAATTTGTAATAAATTATGTCGAAAAAAAGATTCTAGATGAATGTAGAAAACGCTTCTCTGTGAAACATGGTTGGGAAGCAAAATTATCATGTGTCAAACTAACTGTGAACCAATTTGCTATAAATCACTTCATATGAATGTTTGTTTTGATAAAAGAAATCCTGATGTTGCATGTTTCGAGTCGAAACCTAAGAAAAGGCATCTCTGTAATACATGGTTGAGAAGCAAACTTATCATGTGTCAAATATATCGTGAATCAATTTGCTATAAATCATGTCATTATAAAGATTTATTTCGAAACAAAAAGTCTTGATGGTGAATGTTGCGAGTCGAAACGTTGTAAAACGCATTTGTGTGATATACGGTTGAGTAGCAAAATTTCCATGTGTCAAATTTATTTTGAAACAATTTCTTCTAAATTGCGTCAAAAAAAATTCTTGATGGATGTTTCGAGTGGAAACGTAGGAAAACGCTTTTCTGAAATACATGGCTGAGAAGCAAAATTATCATGT
>MU187859.1:19531-44406 GCA_016904865.1 Pissodes strobi | reverse complement strand
ATAAATCATGTCATTACGAAGGTCTGTTTTGGGAAAAAACCTGAAGGTGGATGTTTCGAGTCGAAACGTCGGAAAACGTGTCTCTGTAATACATGGTTAAGAAGCAAAATTATCATATGTCAAACTAATTGTGAAACAATTTGCTATAAATCATGTCATTATCAATGTTTGTTTTGAAAAAAGAAATCCTGATGTTGGATATTTCGAGTCGAAACGTAAGAAAACGCTTCCCTGTAATTCATGGTTGAGAAGCAAACTTATCATGCGTCAAACTAATTGTGAATCAATTTGCTATAAATCATGTAATTGTAAGGGTTTGTTTTGAAACAAAAAGTCCTGATGGTGTATATTGCGAGTCGAAACGTAGTAAAACGCATTTTTGTGATATATGGTTGATTAGCAAAATTTTCATATGTCAAACTTATTTTGAATCAATTTCTTCTAAATTGTGTTGAAAAAAAAATTCTTGATAATGGATGTTTCGAGTCGAAACGTAGGAAAACGCTTTTCTGGAATACATGGTTGAGAAGCAAAATTATCATGTGTCAAACTTATTGCGATTCAGTTTGCTATACATCATGTCATTATGAAGGTTTGTTTAAAAAAATCCTGATGGTGGATGTTTCGAGTCGAAACGTATTAAAACGAATTGTTGTGATATATGGTTGAGTAGCAAATTATCACTTGTAAAAATCCTGATGGTGGATGCTTCGAGTCAAAACCTATTAAAGTGCATTTTTTGTGATATATGGTCGACTAACAAAATTATCATGTGTCAAACTTATTTTGAATTCATTTGTTGTCAATTGCAAAGTCTAAAGTATATATCTGATGATGGATTTTTCGAGTCGAAACATAGGAAACTATATTCAACTAGCAAATTAAAATGTGAAATAAAAAATCCAAGCCATGTTGTAGAGAACCAATAATTTTCGAGTTGTTAAGAGAATTAATTTCCGGCCATTTTCATATCTTTTCTAATGTCTGAGAGACTAAAAGCAATTTGGTAACACTGTAAAAGCAAATTTTCCTTAATATATTTGATCTCGTATATCTTACAGCGTCCGAGAAGGCAATAGTAGCACATGCTATTGAAGACACCCTCTAGAGGGTGCCGTGTCTTACAGAACTCGAAATTTTCGATCATTTGTGTATGATTTTGTTCCACGTTTTCTAATGGTTCGTTTGTCTTTTGGATGTCTTATGGGCAACCCTGTAAATATGGACAGTATTATATAATTGTTGGAACATTGTACGATCGAAAGATTTTTTTTATGTTTCGTTACCTAATATGCTATCATTTTTAGAACATTGAAAACCATATGCTGAATGCTACAGAAATTATTCTAATTTAAAAAAAAATAGATAATAACGACAATATAAAAGCAAAGGACTATTCTCGAAGACTATCATTTTCAAAAATGCTTAGTATTTGTTTAAATTAAAATTAAACAAACTGTTTTTAAACCAAATATGTGAGTAGTTTTTTAAATATCTATGATAATTTACTTTATAATCGATACAGCTTATTTCCAAATATTGCTGACCGCCTAAGAAGAAAATATAAAATATGTTTGGAGCCTATCGTTGGGTCATTAATTAACTATCTCTTTAGTACAGTTATTGCGATAGTCCTTATCTTTAACCCAATTCTATAGTAAGGCTAGCGAAACAAGGAAATATTTTACGAGCTTCGAATTGAAGTAGTTCCGTAAAAAGCATATTTTTGAATTTTTCGAAATGTTTTTATAAACTAATCGGCCCAATGTAAGTGGATTGGATTATTTGACAACTAGTGTAAAGTCGATTGTCTTATTATAGTTATTATTATTATCATTATCCACGTTAACTCAGCTTTCGCTGGTAACGATTTAGCCTGATTACTAGGCTGGGGTAACCTGGTGGAAATACAATTTAGTTCCTCCTACTCAGGCTCCGTTCAGGAATTTGCGGGTTATATGGCATGTCTGAAGTATAACTGCCTTCTGCGCGTATCCCATGATGTTTTGGGATAATCCGATATCCTGAAAATTTTTAGGGAGATTATTCGAAGTGATCCCTTCAGCCGAAATTACCAGTGGGATTGTGAAGACTTTAGTCAGTGTTTGTATACTACCGACAGGCAGCTGATTGGTCTATGGTTGCTCGGTATAGCGGAGTCGCTCTTCTTGAACAGCATGTAAGTGTTTCCCTCTGAAATAAACTTGGGGAATTTTGAGGGATCGTTCAATGCTTCCATAAAACATCGGGTAAGGCTTGGAAAACATGCCGGGAGATTTTTGATCCTAAAGTTTTGCAGTCCATCAGGTCCCGACGGTTTACAATTGCTGGTCTCTAATAGTCTGGGAAATATATTCTGCCGTTGTTAAATGATCCACAGACATTTCTTCAACTTCCGATGCACTTTGTTCAACATCTGCTATCCATTCGGACTCTCTGCTGTAGTGTACTGCTTCTGACCAGATGGAGCTCCAATAGTTGTGGAATTCATTTGTGTTGGCTGGGGCTTGTGCATTGCTTGGGTTTTCTAGGCGTGTTTCCGAATTCCTGAAAAATGTCTTTCTGTCCGCTGTGAAGGCTGCATTTTGTTGTTTTCTCTTGGAAAGCTCGTTGTACCTGCGAAGTCGAGCTCCTTTAGCTTGTTGTCTGAAGAGTTCCACCAATTGTTGGTCGTGCTGTGGATCTTCCAAGCAAATTACTGCTGGGTTCGCTATTGCAGTGGTTTTCCTGATTATTTTCTTCGACCGGATGTTCTGCAGGTATGCGCCTATGACATGAGCTTTTCCGCGGAATTTATCTATATCCTGTTTTAGGCGCCTTTTCCAGGCCTGGATTGCACTCTTCGGATTCTGCCGTGCAGACTTTGGTATGTGTGTTTTTTGGCCATTGAGTTCGATGACGGTAACAGCAGCGCAGTAGACCGACAAGTGGACTTCATCTAGTGTACGGAAGGAGGCAAGGTGTTCCCCCAGAATTTCATTGGCTAGGCTGCCTGGCCTTGAAGATGCTTCTTAGTTTGGGCTTTATTATTATTTTTATTATTATTATATTATGATTTAGCCTTACAGCATTCGCACTGCCTCTAAGGGGAACATTCACTTATCCCAGATATCCCGGATATCAAAAGGATTAAGTTCTGAGGGAACCCTTTCCATCTACGGATTTCCTACAAATTTTCGGACGGTACGGGCTGTTGCGAGAAGTACTGCTTTCTGCATCAATTTGAAAAGATGTTCGCTCAATCCGAGTTCCTTGAGGTTTATTAACAGGTTCATTGAAATGAGTCCTGTTGATGACACAATGATTGGCACCGTTCTTACTCTCTCCATTCCCCATTGTTGCCGGATTTTCTCTTATAAATCATTTGGCGATCTTTTCGGCGTGCTTGACCTGCAAATTGTTGTTGTTGGGTATGGCGATGTCGATCAGCGTGGCATCCTTGGTCCGCTTATCTACGAGAATGATGTCCTGTCTATCGTGGGTCGCCGTCTGGTCAGTAAGCACAGTGCGGTCCCAGTAGTTCTTATGGTTGTTACGTTCTAAAACAGATTCGGGAGTGTATTTATAGTAACTTACCTTTTCCGTCTGCAGCAGCTTGTCTGCTAGTTCCTGATGAATTATCTTCGCAACTGCATCATGCCTGAGTTAATATTCTGTTGCTGCGAACGTTTGGCATCCTCCTGTAATATGCTGGATGGTCTCAGTGGTTTGACAGCCGTATCGACATCGATCATCTGCCACCGAAGCATCTCCAACTATGTACTTGAGATAGTTTCTGGTGGGAATCACTTGATCTCGAATAGCCAGCAGAAAGCCCTCGGTTTCAGGGAACATTATTTGTTCTGAAACTAACCAATAGTTCGACGCTGTATTGTCGACGTGATCCTGGGTAGCCTCATTCGCATGCCTCCCACGTAAGGGCTTTTGCTTCCCCACTCGAATTTTCTCAAGGTCGGTATGATGGCGGTCTTGAACCTGGTGTTCTTTTAAAAGCAGTGGTATGCAGTTATCTGCGTTACAAACTGCCCTATGAACTTTTGAGAAATTTGCTTTCTTGTCAAAATAATTGCGCAAATTATTTATTTGCCTGTCCAATTGCTTACGTAGATCCGCTAGACTTCTTCCACCTAGATGTCTTGGCAAGGTTGTTCGCTCCACTGCGCTCCTCGGATGGTATTTGTGTGCTCTTGTAAGTAAGGTCCTTGTTTTCCGCTAGAGATTTTCAATGTCAGTGCTACCAATCCAAAAAAGTATCCAAGAACTAAGACGGCATAACTATTGATAGCCTTGCAGAGATTTTTGCTGTTAAGTTGAGTTTTTGCCAAAAATTTTACCCTTCTAGTAAATTCTTCTGTTAACTCAGCCTTCATTGCGCCATGTGATATGCGCATTGTTTGTTTCATTCCGAGGTACTTGCAAAATTCATCTCCCTTATTGCCTCAATGTTCTGGCCGTCCCTATGTTCAAAGTGACCTGTCCTATTTTGCCTCGTACAATGTTCACTGTACGGCACTTTTCCAGTCCAAACCGCATTCCAATATTCATGGAGAATTGTTCTACAATCTTCAACATTTGCTCTAGCTGATTTTTGGTAGCTCCCATAACTTTTAGGTCATCCATATAAATAGAGCATATGATTGACTTTCTCTCCTGCCTCGTTGTTGTTTTTGATATTGTATCCATAGGAAGTAGAATTCACCTGGTGGGATAGAGGGTTCATCACAATACAAAACCATAGCGTGCTGAGAGCGTCTCCTTGAAATATACCTCTTTTTATTGGTATGTTTTCGGTGGTAATCCCGGCTTCCTTAAGATATATTTTCGTTTGCCAAGATGTCATGGCATGACTTAAAAAGTTATTATTATTATTATTATTATTATTATTATTATTATTATTATTATTATTATTATTATTATTATTATTATTATTATTATTATTATTATTATTATTCTACTATTGCTTCTGTCCATTCCTAAAAAACCGACTATATCTTCGGCGATAATTTAAATAAGAAAAATTATAGGCGCATCGTCAGTCTCCACTACCATCTTGAGATACGATGTTTAATTCGGAAACGTTTGCTTGTCGAGCATTCGTTTTGTGTTTGTCGGTTGGCTGGACCCTGGTGGACGGCCGGGTGGTCAAGAGAGATGTAAACCTAGACACGTTGGAATTAGTTCATGTAGTAAGTCCAATATTTTTTCATTTTATTTCCACTGAAAATCATCCCGTAATGTTTAGTAGGTGTCCTAGTACAGGTGAGATCGTGAGATATCCCGGTATGGCACGTTGTCAGTGTTGCCAAATTATTTTCAATTTCGGAAATAGTTGGAAAATGTTTACAAATCTGTTAAAATTAATTTTTTAAATAACTCAAAAATTTTTGGCTTTTTACAGAAGATAAGAATATTTTTTCCTGCCAAAGAGATTTATTACGACGTTATTAAAATCGCTATATCTGTATATTAAGTTTGATTTTTGATTTACTTCTATGAACTTTATATTTTAAATCCGTACAAGGAATTTTTAACTGATTTTTTTCGGACATAACTATAAATTTGACAAGTTACGTCAAGTAAAAACTCCTTCCTCGAAATCGAATGAAAATTATATAGGAAATTAATTTTGAAAGATTTGTACACACTCCCCTCTTTCACTAAAATGAAAAGCAACCCGACAACACTGCCATTCAGGGCATTCTCTGCAAAATGTAGCAAGCCTAGATTTTTTTGCTTTTAAATCAAAAAATATCTCCTGCAATTTGCCCTAAAACTAGTCAATATTTCTTTTTCAGGTATTTAGGCATGGAGACAGAACTCCGGACAAAAACGCAATTTACAAAAACGACCCTTACATTAACGTCACTTATTATCCGATCGGAAAAGGACAACTCACCAACGTAAGTACCCCTTTTAAAAACACATTAATTGCTCCTTTAATTAGCTATCAGCTATAAGTGGCCACATTTACGACGTTACCCCATCTTCTCATTAATATTTGGCACTGAGTCGTAATTTGCGAATAATATTGATGTTTGAGATTGTTCAATGTCATTCATAAAACTGATATGATTATTAGTAACTATCGGCATCTACGTATTAAATTTGGCGCCGACGACGCTGGTCAAAATACATAATAATAATTGTATTTTTATTTTTGTATTCGCAATCAGGATTTGCGTATGTTCGCTTATCCTACCGTCACTCGTGCTGATCCAGAGTAAGGTCAGCCCAATTCGCAGTAATTATATCATCATAGATTTCCTTTTGACTGCATTACGTCGTAACGCACTGGTTTATTGCATCATTTCAATTCAATTAAAACCGGAATTGAACTCGATAGTGTCAATATCTCTATCTATCTAGGGCCAATTAGATAACAAGAGATAAAGGTTGCTTGTCTCATTATATTAAATATAATTTAATTTTCAGGCAGGCAAGCGAAAAGAATACAATATAGGCAAAGAACTACGATCCAGGTACTACGAATTCCTGAGCGGCGACAAATTCACTCTGGACACCGTGGACGCACGATGTACGGACTATAACAGGACCAAGATGTCGCTGCAGCTGGTGCTGGCCTCTCTGTTCCCTCCGAGGGGCGATCTGGTTTGGGAGAACAGGCTCGATTGGCAACCGGTGCCTTTCAACTATTGGCCTATTCACGAGGATCATGTAATTATTTTCACATAATTTTTTTCTAAAGATGTGTCGTTTGCAAAATTTTGCGCAGCTACTCAAAGTCTAATATCAACCGAGATCCAGTTACAATTGCAAATCAAATGGAAATCCAAATCGATATATTCTACTACGATTTCAATGCCAATTTCGAATAGAACTACAAATGTAGCTCCAATTACAAATTCAGACTCGGTATCTATATCTACATCCATAGCCGGTTCTATATCCACACATGAAACAAAGACTCAACTCAAACCCAAAATGTTAGTTCTAAATTTTAAATCTACATTTAAAAACTAATTTAAATTCAAGTAAAAACATCTTCCTCGAAATGGAAACAAAACTAGACATCCATATCCGAATCCAAATCAACTCCAACTTTACCTCAAAATCCATCCAAATCGAACTTCAAATCCAACAACTCCAAATGAGATGACAGATTCATATTAAACTACACCTTTGTCTCTAAATTAAAATGGACAATCCTTTTCCAACTTAATCTCAAAATAGCATCAAATATAAAGATCGATATCCAAGTTGAGCTTCAAATCAAAATGCAACTTCAACTCAAAATTAAAATTCAATTTCATTCCATATTCCAATACGAATTCGAACAAGTTATTTATATGCATATTAGTAGTCGTATCCATATCCACATCTCCAAGTCCTATTACAATTCCAAGTACAATTCTAATTTTATTTGCAATTTAAATTCTAAGACCACCTTTAAAAATAAATTTAATTTTAAGTCTAAAAATCATCTTCCTGGAAATCGAAACAGAATTAGAAATCGATATTCGAGTCCAACTCCAAATCTAATTCAAATTCAATCCTAATTCCAAGCAAAAAAAAATAAATTCATCCCCAACTTGAGCCCGAAATTGTAACAGAAATAAAAATCGATATCCAAATAGAACTTCAAATCCAACTTCAACCCAAATAAACCCAAACTCCGGCTCCAAATTGATATGGAAATTAAAATTCAAATTCAAATTTAAATTAATTTTCAGCTTCATCTCGAAATGCAAACGGATATAGAAATTTATATCCAAGTTCAATTCGTAACCAAAATCCAACTTTAAATCAATCCCGATTTCCACATGCAACTCCAATTCAAATTTCACCGCGATATCGACGTGCAAATTTAAATATCCAAATCCAAATCAAAATTCGATATCCAAATCACATTTCAAATCCAACTACAAATCAAATCCAATTCCCATATTGAACTCCAACTCTAGCTCCAAATAAAAATACAAAAGTTCAACTTCAAATCAAAATCCAACTTCAAATCCATTTTCAATTTCAAATTCAACTCCAACTCAAATATATTTAAATTTCACTTCGATATTAATGTGCACATTTAAATACCCAAATCCAAATCGAAATTTAAATTCAGCTCCAACTTCATCTCGAAATTGAAACATAAATAGAGATCTATATACAAACCGCACTTCAAATCCAACTCCAAATCAAATTCATTTCCCATAATAAACTCCAATTCTATCTCCAAATATAAATGCAAATTCATAATTCAAATCTTTTTCCAACGTCATCTCGGAATTCAAATAGATATAGAAATCGATAGTCAAGTTCAACTGCAAATAAAAATTCAACTCCAACTTCATTTCGAAATCAGAGGAGAAATAGAATTTCATCTCGGAATTCAAATAGATATAAAAATCGATATTCAAGTTCAACTGCAAGTAAAAATTCAACTCCATCTTCATTTCGAAATCAGAGGAGAAATTGAACTTGATATCCAGGTATCCAGATATAACTTCCAAATCAAACCACAGTTTGATGTTAAACTCCAGCTCAAACAAACTCAAACTTCGACTTCAAGTTAAAGCGGAAATTCAGATTTATTTCCCCCCGAAATCGAAACAGATACCCTGGATATCAATGCCAAAACCAGAACAACTTCAATTCCAGCCCCAATTCCAAATTCGATTCCAACTCAAATAGGCTCAAGTTACAGCTAGAAATCGAAGTGCAAATTGAAATCAAAACCCAAGTCAAAATTGAAATTCAATCTCGAAATCGAAACAAAAATAGAAATCGATTTCCAAATCAGACTTCAACTTTAAATAAAACTCCCGTTCCATATTAAATTCAAACTGAAACAAACCAAATTAAAGTGGAAATTCAAATGCATTTCAAAGTTAAATCAGGTATATAAATCGATATCCAGGTTTTGTTTCAAATCGTAATCAACAAATTAAAATTCTAGCTTGATATCAAAATGCAAATTTAAATAAATAAAAACACAAATTAAAATTTAAATTCAACTCCAACTTTATCTTGAAATTAGAACAGACATAGAATTCGATATCTTAATAGAACTTTAAGTCCAACTCCAAATCAAAATGCAGTTACATATTAAATTCTAACTTACAGCTTCAAATTAAAGCGGAAATTCTAATTCATCTCCAACTTCATCTCGAAATCGAAACAAATACACAAATCAAAGTCAAAGTTCAACTCCAAATCCAACTCCAAAACCAATTCAAAGACACTCCAATTTCAGCTTGAAGATAAAATGCAAATTTCAGGTCAAACCCAAGTCAAAATTTAAATTCAATTCCAATTTAATTTCAAAATCAAGTCCAACTCCAAATCTAACTATAGTTCTAACTATAGTTCAATATTAATCAACTCAAACCAACCCAAAATCGAGCTCAAATTTACTTCCAACTTCAACTCGAAATCGTAACAGATATAGAAATCGATATTTAAGTTTTGCTACAATTCCAAAATCAACTCCAAATCCAATCCCAATTTCCAAAAACTAACTCAAATTCCAGCTCGAAGTCGAAGTGCAAATTTAAATCCAAACCCAAATGAAAAATGAAATTAAACTCCAATTTCATCTCGAAATCGGAATCGAAATCGATATCCAAATCAGACTTCAAATCAAACTTCAGTTACTCCAACTCAAGCAGACCCTAATTCCGGTTCCAAATTAAAAAGTAAATTCAAATCTACTTTCAACTTTATCTCGAAATCCTATCAATATACAAGTTCACCCCCAAATCTTTAATTCTAAGTTCAACTCCAACTCAAGCAAATTCAAATTCAAAATCTAAATCCAAATTGAAATTCATGTTTAGCTTAAATTTCATCTGGAAATCGGGACAGAAATAGAAATCGAAATTCTATTTAGACTTCAAGTTCAATTTTAAATCAAACTCCCGTTCCACATTACATCCCAACTCAAACAAACCCAAATTTCAGCTCCAAATTAATTATTTCTAAAATCGAATCATATATAGAAATCGATATCCAAGTTTAGCTCCAAATCGTAATCCAACTTTAACTCAAACAAATTCAGATTCCAGCTTAATATCAAAATGCAAATTTAAATACAAACCAAAATAAAACTTTAAATTCAACTCGAAAGAGAACTAGAACTCGATTTTCGAATCAACTCCAATCTGAGTCAAATACAACCCTAATTCCAAAGTAAAATTTTAAATTCATCCCCAAAACTAACTTCAAGTCCAACTCCAAATTAGCTTCTAGTTTCATATTAAACGCCAACTCCATTAAACCTAAACTCGAACTCCGACTTCAAATTGATATGCAAATTAAAATTCAAATTCAAATTTAAATAAATTTTCAGCTTCATCTCGAAATGCAAACAGATATAGAAATTCATATCCAAGTTCAATTTGAAACCAAAATCCAACTTCAAATCAATCCGGCATTCCACATGCAACTCCAACTCAAACATATTCAAAATTCCCCTAGATACTAACATGCACATTTAAATATCTAAATCCAAATCAAAATTTAAATTCATCTGCAATTTCATCTCGATATTGAAACATAAATAGAAATCGATATCCAAATCGCATTTCAAATCCAACTACAGATCAAATCCAGTTCCGATACTGAACTCCAACTCTAGCTCCAAGCAAAAATGCAAAAGTTCACCTCCAAATCAAAATATAACTCCAAATCCATTTCCAATATCAAACTCAACTCTGACTCAAACATATTTAAATTTCACTTTGATATTAACTTGTAAATTTAAATATCTAAATCCAAATCAAAATTTAAATTCAACTCCAACTTTATCCCGAAATTGAAATAATAAATAGAGATCTATATGCAAACCGTACTTCAAATCCAACTCCAAATCAAATCCATTTCCCATATGAAAATCCAATTCTATCTCCAAATATGAATGCAAATTCATGTCCAGTTTTAAATTCAAATCTATTTCCAACGTCATCTCGAAATCCAAATATATATAGAAATCGATATTCAAGTTCAACTGCAAATCAGAATTCAACTCCAAATCCAACCCCAATTCTAAATTGAACTTCAACTTAAATAATCTTAAATTTCAGCTCAAAATCGAAAAGAAAATTTAGATCTAAATCCAAATTTAAATTCAACTCCTACTTCATGTCGAAAACAGAGGAGAAATAGAGTTCGAACTTCAAACCAATTCCAAATCAAACAACAGTTCGATATTAAACTCCAACTCAGACAAACTCAAATTCTGACTTTAAGTTAAAGCGGAAATTCAAATTTATTTTTCCGCGAAATCGAAACAGATATAGAAATAGATACCCAAATTCAACTCCAAAACCAGAACAAGTTCAATTCCAGCCTCAATTCCAAATTCAATTCCAACTCAAATAAACTCAAGTTCCAGCTCGAAATGGAAGTGCATATTGAAATCCAAATCCAAATCAAAATTGAACATCGATTCCAACTTTATCTCGAAATCGGAACAAAAATAGAAATCGATATTCAAATCAGACTTCAAGTTCAACTTAAAATCAAACTTACTTCCGTTCCATAATAAACCCAAACCTAGACTCTAAATTAAAGTTGAAATTTAAATTCGAATCAGATATAGAAATCCAAGTTTACCTCTAAATCGTAAACCAATTTTAACTCAAACAAATTCGAATTCCAGCTTGATATCAAAATCCAAATTTAAATACAATCCCAAGTCAATATGTATATTCAACTCCAATTTCATTTCTAAATCAAAATAAAGGTAGAATTCAATAACCTAATCGAACTTCAAGTTCACCTCCATATCAAATTATAGTTCAATATTAAACTCCAACTCAAACAAATCCAAATTCCAGCTCCAATTTAGAGATGAAATTCAAATTTATTTCCAACTTTAACTCGAAATCGTAACAGATATAGAAATCGGTATTTAGGTTTAGCTACAATTCTAAAACCAACTCCAAATCCAATCCCAATTTCAAAATCGATTGCAACTTAAACTAACTCAAATTCCAGCTCGATATCAAAATACAAAAATCAGAGCAGATAGAATTCTTCGTGTCGAAATCGGAACAAAAATAAAAATCGATATTCAAATCAGACTCCACCTCTAACCAAAAATCGAGTTCCATATTAAACTCTAACTCAAGTAAACCCAAACTCCTGCTCGAAATTAAAATGCAAATTCAAATTCCTTTCCAACTTGATGTGGAAATCCAAACAGATATGGAAATCGATATCCAAGCTCAACTCCTTTCTAAATATCAACTTCAAATCCAATCTTAACTCTAACTCAAACAAACTCAAATTTCAGCTCAATATCAATATGCAAATTTAAATACAAAACGAAATCAAAATTTAAGTTCAACTCCAACTTTATCTCAAAATCAGAGCAGAAATTGAATTCTTCATGTCGAAATCGGAATAAAAATAAAAATCGATATTCAAATCGAACCCCACTTCAAACCAAATTCCAGTTTCATATTAAACTCTAACTCAAGTAAGCCAAAACTGCTGCTCGAAATTAAAATGCAAATTAAAATCAATTTCCAACTTGATTTCGAAATCCAATGGATATCCAAGCTCAGCTCCTTATCTAAATACCAACTCCAAATCCAATCCCAACTCAAACAAATTCAAATTTTAGCTCGAAATCGAAGTGCAAATTTAAATCCACACCCAGATGTAAATTAAATTCATATCCGATATCGAAATCGATAGCCAAATCAGACTTCAAATCCAAATTGAAATTAAACTCCAGTTACTCCAACTCAAGCAAACGCAAATTCCGGCTACAAATTGCAATGCAAATTGAAATGCATTTTCAACTTTATCTCGAAATCCAAATAAATATAGAGATCGATATACAAGTTCACCCCCAGTCAATTCTAAATGCAACTCCAACTCCAACTCAAGCAAATTCAAATTCTAAATCTAAACCCAAATTAAAATTCATATTCAGCTTCAAATATCCGCACCCAAATGAAAAATTAAATTCAACTCTAATTTCATCTCGAAATCGGAACCGAAAGCGATATCCAAATCAGACTTAAAATCCAATTTTAAATCAAACTCTTGGAGTAACTCCAATTCAAACAAATGGAAATTGCGGCTCCAAATTAAAATGCAAATTCAAATCGATTTTCAAGTTTATCTCGCAATCCAAGCAAATATAGAGGTCGATATACAAGTTTACCCCCAAATCCTCAATTCTAAATTCAACTCCAACTCAAGCAAATTCAAATTCTATATCTTAACCCAAATTAAAATCCATATTTAGCTTCAAATTAATCTGGAAATTGGAACAGAACTAGAAATTGATATCTAAACTTCATGCTTCATCCCGAATTCGAAACGAATATAGAAGTCGATAGTCAAGTTCAACTCCAAATCTTCAATTCTAAATTCAACTCCAACTCAAACAAATTCAAATTCTAAATCTAAATCTAAATTAAAATTCACATTTAGCTTCAAATTCATCTCGAAATCGGAAAAGAAATAGAAATTGATATCTAAACTTCATGTTTAATCCCGTAATCGAAATAAATGTAGAAATCGATAATCAAGTTCAACTCCAAATCCAAATCCAACTCCAATTCCAAGATCAAATCCAAAATCGTTATTTATTGCTTATAGATTTGCCGTCTCTAGACCGAGCTGCAAAGTTATTAACATCAATATAAAATTAATTAAGAACAGTATTAAAAAAAAATAAGAAACATAAAAATTATGAAAAAAAAAACACAAACAGTAATGGGAAAACGAACAATATTAATCGAAAGGGACAGAAAATTTTAAACCACTTTCAGACAAAACGAAATATTAAATTAATATTTTAAGATAAAATTTAAACTATATAGGTATACAGGGTTTAGTTATATTTTGACCCTATCTAGCTAGAGCGAGAATTCTATATCGAAATAAGGTTTAAGTGAGTTGTACAGTTTTTAGAGAACAATTATGAAAAAAAAAATATTTTGAACAGTCAGAATGATTCAAAAATGTAGCACACTAAACTTGATTTTTTCTAGGCCGATATTTTTGATACTACATGTCTTAGGTCTATTATGAATTGTTTATCATTTTGTCAGAACTTTAAGCATATACAGAGTGTTTCATTAAAAATATGTAGATTAATTTTAATATGTGTGCTTCGAGATGTTAACTTACGAAGTTCATGTAACGTAATTTGCAGGTTTTGGCCGATCCTCTTGAAAACTGCCCGCGATATAAAAGGCTGTTTTGGAACTATTTGAACTCGACGGAAGGCAAAAAGCTGTACGAAAACTACACCGACGTCATCAAATATCTGGAACACCACACCGGAACTCCGATGCACAGCAAATCTTTTGCCAATTTGTACTTCACGTTAACGACAGAAGTAAGTGTCCATGCCTTTAACCATTTTCGAAATTTCTCATTTGGTCAAGTAATAGGTCTGAAGATGGCTTGTTTAGTTGTGAACAAAACGTGACACAGTCCGAATCCGTTACCATAATTTCTTATCCCCCCTCCCCCCTCCCCCGTAATTCTGCCATTGCTTTTTTTTTAATTAAAGACCACAGTGTAATTCGTTTAAAATAAAAAAGAAAAAAGAGTTTCCGTTGCCTTGAAATATTTTTCAGACGAACAAACTAAGGATAATTGAAAATTTAAAAAATACATTTTCAGAGAGAAAATGGATACGAACATCCAGAATGGGCAAAAGACGTCTATCACCATATCCAGGAACTGGCGATCAAAGATTACAACGTCAGTACGGCCACTCCAGAGCTGAAAAAATACGTAGTGGGTAAGTAATATAACTTAAAATGTAAAATAAATAACAATAATCAATTGGATTATACTGGCATATCACGAAAATATTTTGAGTAGAGGTAGTAGGTGAGTTCAGCGCCGCCCTACCTTCAGGTAGAGCGTTTTTGACAGTTGACAGTTGACATATGAGTATAGATGCCATTTAGGTGAGCGAAAGTGACAGATGACGCTTTTGACAGATGACAGTTGACAGATGACATTATCGATGGGTTACAATAATAAACTTATTTTATGATTTTAATTTTTGGTTTCAACGTTATATTCTCTCTTTGTTTAGTCTTCTAAATACAAGTAGGTTTTTGTCAAATTTATGAGAAAATGCTTCTGCAGTGATACATTACGTACATTTAGAATATACAGTGTGGTCACGAAAGTGCGCAACAATTTTTTTGGTCATTGTGTACTCGGAAAATTCGATTCACAATAAAGATGTATATGAAAATGCAGAAAAATACACTTTGTGTAAAGCATTTTAAAGAAAATAGAATTAAATGAATATAGAAAATAACTAAATAATATGTTATTTATATATATAATAAGTGTTATTTTCAAATTGGATTTTACGAGTAAAATTCGTGAAATATTTTTGCTCCTGTTTAATATTTGTACACTAGCGTAGCATACAGAGAGAGATCTAAAATATGAAATTGTCTGATTACTTAACAAATGTCCTGATTAATTAGAAACTTTAAATTCTGGGAATCTTTTTTGGTCTCTCTGTAATTTTTATAAAATATTATTGGGTGCCTTGTGCGCTTCTTGATCCCCACTGTATTCCCTTATAAAAAATAATGTAGATATTTGTGCCATTTTAAGCATTCGATACAGTGCATTTTTATGATTTGAATAAACGAAGAGATAATTTATTCAAAAATACAATGAAATGAGTTGAAGAAAATACGAAACAAAATACTATAAAATACATATTAATCAGTATTTTATTGATTATTTATCTTCAGGCTTCCTAGTGAAAAAAATCATAGACGACTCGTTCGCCAAAATCAAGGGCGAGTACTACAAGGGCACCAAAATCTTCTTATACTCCGCCCACGAGTTCAACGTGGCCATTTTGCTCAGGTACCTGGACGTCTTCCATTCCCACGTGCCGCCCTACGGAAGTTACGTCATCGTCGAAGTCCACAACTACGGAGGAATCAGAGGAATCAAGGTACTACTCACTAATTTGGCATAAGTAAATTAAAATTTTAAGTAGGGATAGTTAGAGAGTTCAACACCCTCAGTCTCTCGGGAGGGAGCGTTTTGACAGTTGACATATGACGTCATCGATAAATGTCATATTACTAGAACAATAGTAATAAACATAGTTCCTAAACAATGTCAAATTTCAAATCTGTTATATAGGAAAATACTTAGGAAATAACTCGTACATTATTTGGTAGTTTTTTTTTTAATCAAAATCTATGCTATATGGTTCGATATGTAAAATTCCCATGGTTGTTTCAGCTTTTTTACCAAGACTACACAGAGGACAAGCCGCGGAGGTTAAAGATCCCCGGATGCGGAGGACAGTTTTGTAAACTCACCACGTTCGTGAAACTGTTTCAAGACATGTTCCCGAAATCGGAGAAAGAGTGTTTCAATTTGGACGGCTTATAGTAATCGTCTGCAAAAACTTAATTAGTCGAATTGAACTTGCCTGTGATTGGACTGCTCGATGACTGTCCAATGACGAGGAGGAAAACAAAAACGTATTTGTAAAATTCTGTGCGCTTGTTATATTTATTTAATATATCCAACAAGTTATGGTAAAATCATTTCTTTTTTGTCACGGGACTACCTTGAAGTATTAATAAACCTTTGTTACTTCACGTGTATTAATTGACCGAGAGAGAGAGTGGAGAAACGTAAAAAATAAATATTTGCTCTATTAGTAATTAGTTTTATTTGCCTTTTCTGGGTGTGTTACTAACTAGGTTAAGGATGGCGCCGATTAGAGAACGCTTGAAAAGTTGCTCCGCGATATAAGTGCTGTAAACCTAAGATTTATAGTACAATAGTGTGCATTATTTGTGGAAATGTGTACCATAGTTCGTGTGCCACCCGCGACTGGGCAGAAAAGGTACATTTTATAGACCCTTCACGACTTGTTTGCTGCCGGGAAGAAAGTGAGGTTGGAACGGACATAAACAAAAAAGACGTTCAAATTTCACTGTATAGAAGACTCCTTGAAGAAATTAAGGACAAAAATAAGATTCTCCAGGACAATGCCAATCTGTGGAAAGAAAAATTTGAAACCCTAGTAACAAAATCACCAAAGAAAACAAAACCAATAGGAAAAGATCAAGATCAAGAAAATCAACATTCCAAAGATTCCAGCAGAAATACCAAATCTGATGATGAGTTGGATGAAGCGGCAACAGATGGCGGTAAGTCACAATCTGAAACTGAAGTTTGCAACGACAAAATATCAAATCCTGAAAATTCAAACAGTCGAATGTCATCCCAAAATGACACTAAAACAGGATTAACGCCCCTAGATGACGCTAGTGGCTTGCAAACGTCAATAGCTGCTGACGCTGACGTAAGCGACAATGAAAATTCTGAAATTCTAGAAAGATCGTGTCAAAGTAACGACACTTTTAAAGACAATAACGACATTCAGCCACCTCCTAATCAAGCTGGCAAATAGGAAACGCAAAAGAGAAGAGTGGGCCGACGTGGTCACAACCTCCAAAAGGCTGGGGCGACAGCAAGAAGAGGAGTCCAGCAGCATGGTAGACCAGAACCTCTAAGAGGAAGCAATGAGGGCATAGGCCTTTTAAAAACGGCTGTAAAATCTGAGTTATTGTTTCTTTCGGGACTGGCTCCGGAAGTGAACAGCAATAAAGTTATGGATTTCCTCAAGAACAATGGTCTGGAAAAGGGATCCCACTGTGAGAGGATTCGGACAAAGAAAGACAAACATCAAGCATCTTTCAGGCTTGCTGTACCATCAAGTGAGCGAGATTAATTCATGAATATCAATTTATGGCCACAAGCAGTCATTATTAACCATTTTATGAACATCCAGCACCACCCAATGGCCAGAAGACTACAACAGAAACTTGAAGAGTTCTACAGATTAACGTCAGATCTCTTCGAAATAAAGCAAATAAAATAGAATCATTCATAGTTGTGCTATGCATAACAGAGCACTGGTTAAGCGAGGATGACGTCAGCCTATTTTACTTCCAAGGATTCAAAATGGTAGCCTATTCTGCAAGAATGCTTTCCACGAGGGGAGACTGTTGTTTGTGAGGCACAGTGTAGATGTAAGTCCAGCCAATGTAAGTGTGTCTTTTATGGTTGAGAAATGTATAGACCTATTGTTGTATTTTTATCAAATCATTGAATGTATATGTTTTAACATTATATCGTTCTCCATCGGGCATCTTTGACACCTTCTTGGCTTCAGTCGAGGGTATATTCTCTGGTCTTGATCCAACAGCAAAAATCATCATTGCTGGGGATTTCAATGTACAGTTTAACTCAACACTACCCGAAACCCACAAATTTTGTGATGTTGTGGAGAGCTTTAACTAAAACAGACTGTATTTCAACCAACCAGACAACAGTCCCGCCTGGATAATGTCTTCGTGAGTTATGATATTGGGGTATGTTCTGTTGTCGTTCTTGATATGAATGTTTCTGATCATATGTGTCAGATTGTGGAGTGCAAGTTTGAGAGATTGCATGATGATTCCACAAAATCCCGCAAGATGTGCAGACCAATAACACAAAGAGGACTGCATGAATTTAATAATATCCTCTATGATACATCATGGGACTCTGTCCAAGAGTGTGATGACGTTAATGAATCTTTTGAAGAGTTTTTGGGCATTTTGGGGAGGGCATATGATCAGGCTTTCCCTGAGCAATTGTATAATGTGAGGTCAGACCAGTTTAATAACATAGGCTGGTTTGACGAGGAACTAAAAACTATGAGGGACCATATACACTTTCTAAGTGAGTTGCAGCAGCAGTACAACTTTGAGGGTATAAAGGAAATTATCATTGAGCACAAAAAAGCTTACAGAAATGCAATAAAGCAGGCTAAGGTAAGGTTTAATGACAATATGATTCATTCATCCTCGAATCCTGCAAAAACCATGTGGCAGATAATCAACAGGCAAAGGGGCAATAAAAGTGCCCATGATGACCCTACTACCATAACACCAGATGATTTTAATAAATTCTTTTCTGAAATAGCGCATAAGACTGTGAAGGATATGCCACCCAGTGATGGAGACCCATTGGAGTTTATTCAGTCTGTTGAGGCTGCCACTATTCCCTTTTCATTTGAGGAGGTGCCCTTCAATGAGGTTAGGGATATAATTAATTCACTGAAGAACAAGGGTAGCTGTGATATATATATGGTTTTAACGTAAAATTAATAAAAACTGCAAAGAAATGCATTTTGCTTCCACTTACCAAGCTTATAAACCAATGCAATGGTGATTTTCCCAATTGTCTCAAGGAGGTCATTGTTACGCCTGTTTTTAAAAAAGGAGACCCTACTGTTCCCAACAACTACAGACCAATATCCTTGCTACCAATACTATCCAAGGTAATTGAGAAGTGTATGGTTATGCAAATAGTCAAGCACTTTGAGAAAAATAATCTGTTCACAGATTGTCAGTGGGGGTTCAGACATAACAGGAGCACATCTCTTGCAATTCTGAATTTGGTCTCGAGCATATTGAACGCATTCCACAATTCTCAGTATGACTCAGTTCTCTTTTGTGATCTTAGCAAGGCTTTTGACTGTGTTGACCATGATATCATGCTTAAAAAGCTTTGTCATTACAAATTTTCAGGTAATAGTATTAAACTGCTTAAATCATACCTTGAGTCCAGGTACCAGGTGGTGAGGGTTGCATAGGGCCCATACTTTTTCTGATATCCATCAACGATTTGCCTTCTAACATCCAAGGAAAAAAATATGCACTCTTTGCTGATGATACCACTGTGTCCTTTGCTGCTGATTCTCTGGACAATTCTTTGGCGGGATCCATGGCGGCACAGTTGAGAGCTGAAAGCTGGGTTTGCTCCAACGGACTTCTGTTGAATAAGGAAAAGGCAGGTCGAGTCGTCTTCTCGATGCGAAAGATGGCAGTTCCCAACCAGGAAGATGTGAGTTTTTTGGGGGTTGTGTTGGACCCAAGATTGCAATGGGGAAAGCACATTTGTGCACTGACGGGAAGTCTTACCAAGTCGCTTTATCTCCTTCGTACCATTTCACGCAGTGTGTCTACTGGTGTGCTGAGGAGTGCTTTTTTTGCCATGTTTCAGTCCCGGATTACATATGCAATACTTGCGTGAGGCCATTCGGCGGACGCACACAGGGTTGTTGGTTTGCAGAGGAGGGCTGTAAGAGTGGTGAGCGGACTGGGATATAGGGATGACTGTCGGAAGGGGTTTTTGTCTGTGCCATCTTTTTACATGTTGGAGTGTCTTGTCTATGTTAAGGGCAACATCGATCAGTATCAGACTCATGAGGACATACACGAACACAAGGAATAGGCAAGACCTGGTCCCTGCATACTGGCGTCTAAGGAGATGTCAGGATGGTACGGGATATTGGGCAATAAAACTTTACAATGTCTTGCCACAGGTAGTAAAGAATCTTCCGAATCAAATCTTTAAAAGGAAAATTAAGACCTTTCTTGCTAAAAACGCGTTTTATACGTTCAATGAATATTTTAATTCAAATTTTAATGTGTTGTGATTTATTAAGTCTCGTCGACAGTATTTATATTTAAGTTTTATGAAATCAGATTTTAGGATGTTCATAAAATTTTACTTACCTTCAATTAGTTTTAGTTTAATGTTACTGTAATTTGTGACTATTTTAGAACACTTTTTTTGTGTAGATGTATTGACGTATGTAACACTTGTGACTGGCATGAATAAACTATTTATATTTGTATATGTATTTGTAACTAAAGAATAGATGAAAATGTCAGCAAAATATAAAATAAATCCTATAGGTAAGTAAAATAATAACAAAACTAAATATTTTTGGGCAGAGTAACGTACCTACTATTGCGCGTGAAGATTATTTTCTAGCTAACTTTCCCAAAGATATTTAGCTTTATATACCATCTTTCAAGGCTTGTTTCTTGTTTTTACAAGCAGGTTTGGACAGTGTAAACCTTGACAATTGTTTATATATCAACTTCTTAGTGACATCTTTAACGATATACATACATAGCGCTTTGTAGTTGCATCCGCATCATCTTTTGGCAGATATAGCTTTGTTAAAACACAAACACAGCTCTATGCAAGTGAAGCTAGTAGCTTATGAATTTTTTTTTCAGTGCATTGGGGTTTAATTATTAAATTCAATTAATAAACCTTTGTGACTTCATGTGTAGACAGTGGAAAAATTTAAAAAATAAATGTTTGCTCAACTGGTAAACAAAATATAAAGTAAAATAGAAAATAAATTCTATAAGTAAATAAAATAATATTAAAACTAACTTAAGACATACATACAAACACGGAGCTTAAGAATTTTTTTCCAATGTACAGGGTGTTAAATTTTTTACAGTGTACTTGATGTTAAAAACAGTAAGACATTATTAAATTAGAGCAACCTTGTATACTTCAAATATGAAATTACTGCAAAACTTTAGGGCGGGGCTGGTGACATATACAATCCACCGATTTTGCCAAAACAAAATACACTAGAAATGGAGTGTTTTATAGAGTAGCTTAAGCCAAAAAAAAATTTGGATGCACCGCATTTGAGTAGAGAAAAAGCCTCTAAAGTTCAAGATTTTGCACAAATTTGCAGCAGAACTTCACGAAAGCAATACATACCTAAAGATTAATTCACGGGTAAAAATATTATCTAAGAGATATTTGCGTAGAACGAGAAGCCTCCGTTTTACTCGGGCCCTCACTCAAAGCAACTTAGAGCCCCAGCCCCATTAAATAAAATACAATTTTACATTGTAAATATCCTCCTTGTTACTGTCATTTATCATAACTGCCAGAACGTCAATTTTTCAGAAGGCACACTGTTGCCAGATTTATTCTTAGGACACTTCCTGTAGTTTTGTCGGCAAAAGTTATTGATAAAAATGACGCACAATGAGTGTCTCGACCTCTTTCTTTTATTCTAGTGAGTGAATGCAAATGCAGACTGCTTTTAAAAATGGTTAGTAAACTAATATAAATTCCTCCAGATTTTTGATAATGCCCTTTGATGGACAAAATTTGCTCTAATATCTGGACAACCCACGCGCTCTGGCTTGAAATCGAGTCGAAGGATGTTGCCGATATTTTCAGATTTTGAAACTTTATTTCGTTACGACTGAACCCCTTTGCTCAACAATTTAATTTGTACATTATATCGAGTTAATTAAACCAAACATAAATGCAAAATTTCTCAAAATTAAATTTTAATTTAAACATCGAAGTACATAAAACATAACGAAAAAAATCCGATTCGAGTAATTATGCATTATAATCAATGCTAACATTACTAACGGGCATTCTTTAGTACGGTCTAGGACTAGAGGAGATAATAAAATAATTGAATTGACCGAGGTCGAATTTTATCAAACCAACTTGGCCGCTGGTTAATCCTCGAGTCGAGATAGAACCAATCTTTTCTAGTTTTCGATAGAATATTATTGTTGTCATTAAGACGTCTTTGGTTTTATCAAATTGTTCTAGGGGGCAATGAAACGCTGATAGAGCTAATAATGCTTTATCTCTTATTTAGATACTTGAACTGTTTGTAAATAATTCCGTGGAAAGCGTTAACGTAAGCGTGAAAGGAAATGAACATCGAAAAAATCAATAGATAATAAAAAAAAACAGCGTGTGCTAAAGCTAAGGTTGCTAACAGTACTTTAATATATAGTATTCTACTATATTTGAGCTTAGCGTACTATGTACTGTTAGGAAAAAATATAGTAGGCAAAAATCCTATATTTGCGCCACATCAGTAAGAAAGCGCTTTAAAGCTGCTGAAAGTCAGAAAATTACTGATCAAAAATGACACTATATTTTTGAACAATCAGAAAATAATTAGCCAGAATTATTCAAATTCGTAGCATTGTTATGTTTTAT
The DNA here is from genome assembly GCA_016904865.1 of Pissodes strobi. NCBI lineage: Eukaryota > Metazoa > Arthropoda > Insecta > Coleoptera > Curculionidae > Pissodes > Pissodes strobi. The sequence continues at coordinate 21,564 of MU187859.1, read as the reverse complement.
TCTCGCAATGTCTGTGGCTTAAAAGGATTTTTTCTCTAATGAACCAAAAATGGCGTGAGGAAAGAAATAGGGCAAGTTTGAATCTAATAAAAAATTTACTTTCATTTCATTGCATTTAATTCAGACGAACCTAAATATATAATGTAATGAAGCCTATGAAGGATTTTATAGTGAAAAGAAATTAATTTGTGAAACAAAATCAGCGATATAATATATCTCTAAAAATAAACCCATATGATTCATAAACGAGTTTAATTTAATCCCTATTTTAAGACGTACTATATTTTTTTAGGGTTTCGTTTTGAAAATACTATATTCAATCCAAGAAAAGTTGGCAACCCTAGCTAAAGCCCACATGGCAGAAGTGAAAACTTCAAAGAGCATCAAAAACTGAATAAGAATAGTATATTATTTTATATGGAGGAAAAGTGATACGTTTCATGGCGCGCTCGTGTTTAACAGCCGAACGGAGTGAGGCTGGTAATAGAGAGCAAGCCATGAAAAGTAACTTTTCCTCCAAATAAAATATGCTGTTTTTTCTTCAAATGTCGACAAATTAATGCAAAAATATCTCTTTTTAATAGTAATAATATCTAATTATAATTAAAGATAAATGGGTTCGCAAGGCGGCTTAGACCACGGTCGTAGGTGGCCTTGCTTAGACCGGTGTCGATGAATTTAGCATAAAGCCCGAGAATACTAAACTGTTGAGAAGCGACAGCCGGCGGCGTCTTTGATCTTCCTTTGATCTCGATGGGCCTGTTTTCGATGACCTTGAATGACTCTCGTTTGACATTAAAGCAGCATAATCCGAGAAGATAACGGTTTTGTCTTCTTGGATAATATCTTGTAGTACGGGAGCATGGGGAAGTAAATTATTTCATCAATCAATAAATAAATCAAAATTATTTATTTAAAGAACTTATTATTTATAGGTATGTTGGGGTTTACTTATAATAAGATATATCTATTTATAGATTTATAATATGTATAGGCTACATCATACATTAGGGATAGGATAGAAAAATAAACCAAAGACACTCGCAGAGGCGTTCCTGACGGGGCTGCAGCACGTGCACTCGCACGAGTCGACGAAGATTAGGGGGCGGCATTTTATTTACAACAAAGTTTCTGAACCAGTTTTATTAAAAAATATGAAACAATAAAACACAGTAGCATTTCAGCTTTAATGAAATACAATTAAATTCAGGTTTACAAAAACGAATATTAAATATAAACTCAAGAACTACGTCTTTGCCATATTTTGCTCATTCATTAAATTTAGTGGTAAATTGTTTAATTTTTCGACATTGTTCAAAAATTATATGTATTTTTGCAGCATCAGCTGTAAGATAGGAGGTTTTGAGACTTAATATACCTATATTAACTTTGAAACCGTCAATCGACACTCAATGGGAAAGTAGAATAAATGTAGGTAATGTAACCTTTAATTTCAAATTTCAAAAAAGTTTACAGTCCTAATGAAATAGTCGATAACGATAAAAGAGACATAAAAACGAGAAATATGGCACAAACATTAGCGGAGAAATTTATTTCATTTAAATTTATCTGTTCATTGATAATCGAGCATGATCTTCTGTCAAAAGTTAACGTTGTCTCAAAATCCTAAAATTAATCTTTGCGAATGTGTAACTGTTTCAAAAAATGTAATTAACTATTTCGATGAAAAAAGGATTCATCAGTCCTAATCAGTTTTGATCTATTTATCAAAGAAGCTGAATCACTAGCTGCAGAAATTAACATACTGCCCGAATTCCCTCTTCTTCGTCAGCGAAAAGTCCCACGTCATTTCTCGTACGAGTCAAATGACGAGTTCCCTGTTGATCAAAAAGGAAATTTTAGAGTAAATTTTTATTTTAGTATCTTAGATACAACAAAAAATTCACTAAAAGAAATGTTTTCTTTACTAGAGGAATGTAACAATTTAACTAAATGCTTATGCGAATTTCACGAAATGGACCTGATTTTTTTGCGAAAATCATGTATAGATCTGGATTCATCTTTACAACAAG
>MU187859.1:0-14531 GCA_016904865.1 Pissodes strobi | reverse complement strand
AATGCGCATACTAGATTGAAATTATTCTGTCGCTTCTCAACAGTTTAGTATTCTCGGATAAAGCTGTCAGTGGACACTGTCAACAATAATTATTTTTTTAAGATGGCGTCTTCGATTGCGTTTTAATTCCGTATTGATAAGCAGTTATTGAGTAAGTTCGATTAAATAATAACCAATTTGTTCCTAAATTAGTGATTTTTAGACATGCAGTCACAAATTGAGTGATAAATACAAATTGTAGTTTAATAAATCTTGAGTTGTTGACGCTTATTTTGTTGTCTGTTTGTATTATATCTATGTTGCTATGACAACACTTTTACCTCCGCCGGCGGAAAAGTGAAAAGTAAAGCTCCGGCGGAGGAAAAACGAGACTTCACGGCCGCCTACACAGTCGAGTAATGACGGATTTACTGACGTTTGAAGAAAAATAATATTTACTTATCAAGCCCTAGTTTATATGCAGAAGAAAATTAACAATAAATACTTAATGTCGTGCAAGATTCTTGTGCACATAAACTAGGACTTAATAAGTTAATGTTATTTCTTATTCAGTTTTTGATGCTTTTTTGGAAATAGCGCTAGGGTAAATCCTCTTACGACCCTTTATAATTTTTCCTTGAACTATATTTTCGTAGCTCTATTAAAGAGACATCTTGTATTCAAAGTAATAAAGTTTTGATTTTTTTTTAAGAATTATATCTTCACGTCAGGTTGAGAATTTAATATAGCATGTATAATTGAAAATAATATTAGTTTAAGAATTCTTAAGATTCTTTAGAACCTTTATACTATATATTTTACGTAGCTTTTTATTGAAACATCTTATTTATTTAAAGCAAAATTAAATCGTTATTTAAAGAAATATATTTTTAGGGTACCCTGAGCGTATCTTACACCCTATATAATTGGAAATAACACTAGAATAGAACCTCTTAGGCCTTTTTATAATTTTTAATTGAATTATATTTTCGTAGAGACACCTTAGCATTACATTAAAAAAAACTATATGTTTACGTCACGCAGATAATTTAATACGATAAGTATAATTGAAAATAATATTAATTTAAGGCTTCTTAAAATTCTTTAGAACTTTATCTCAAACTACATGCGTTTTCCGTAGACTTTTAATGAAATATTTCGAATTTAAAACAATATTAAATTGGTATTTAAAGAATCATACAGGGTGATTCAGAAATAAGTGCCGAAAATTTAAACAGTATTTCCAAGCTAATTTTATGGAATAGTATATTATTTTATATGGAGGAAAAGTGATACTTTTCATGGCGCGCGCGTGTTTAACAGCCGAACGGAGTGAGGCTGGTAATAGAGAGCAAGCCATGAAAAGTAACTTTTCGTCCACATAAAATATGCTGTTTTTTCTTCAAATGTCGACAAATTAATGCAAAAATATCTCGTTTTAATAGTAATAATAATAATTATTATCAAAGATAAGTTGGTTTGCAAGGCGGCTTAGACCGGTGTCGGTGAATAGGCACAGGTCGTTGCTATAGTAATGTAACATAAGGCTGTCAGTGGACACTGTCAACAATAATTATTTTTTTAAAATTGCGTCTCCGATTGCGTTTTAATTCCGTATTGATAAGCAGTTATTGAGTAAGTTCGATTAAATAATAACCAATTTGTTCCTAAATTAGTGATTTTAAGAAATGCAGTGCACAAATTGAGTGATAAATACAAATTTTAGTTTAATAATTCTTGAGTTGTTGACGCTTGCTTTGTTGTTTGTTTGTATCTATGTTGCTATGGTGACACTTTTACCTCCGCCGGCGGAAAAGTGAAAAGTAAAGCTCCGGCGGAGGAAAAATGAAACTTCACGGCCGCCTACACAGTCGAGTAATGACGGATTTACTGACGTTTGAAGAAAATAGTATATTATTTTATATGGAGGAAAAGTGATACTTTTCATGGCGCGTTCGTGTTTAACAGCCGAACGGAATGAGGCTGGTAATAGAGAGCAAGCCATGAAAAGTAACTTTTCCTCCAAATAAAATATGCTGTTTTTTCTTCAGATGTCGACAAATTAATGCAAAAACGTCTCTTTTTAATAGTAATAATAATTATTATTAAAGATGTGGGTTCGCAAGGCAGCCTTAGACCGGTGTCGGTGAATAGGCACAGGTTGCTGCTATAGTAATGTAACATAAAGCTGTCAGTGGACACTGTCAACAATAATTATTTTTTTAAAATTGCGTTTTAATTCCGTATTGATAAGCAGTTATTGAGTAAGTTCGATTAAATAATAACCAATTTGTTCCTAAATTAGTGATTTTTAGAAATGCAGTGGACAAATTGAGTGATAAATACAAATTTTAGTTTAATAAGTATCTATGTTGCTATGACAACACTTTTACCTCCGCCGGCGGAAAAGTGAAAAGTAAAGCTCCGGCGGAGGAAAAACGAAACTTCACGGCCGCCTACACAGTCGAGTAATGACGGATTTACTGACGTTTGAAGAAAAACAAGTTTATGTAAACATCAGTTGAAAAATGTTTCCTAAGGGGGCTATGCCCCTTCAAATGGGGCACCCTGAAGACGGTTTTTCCTCAATATTTCCGAAACGGTTCATACTGAAATTACGACATTTGGTAAACCGCATAAACTTTTGGCGCTGAATTCGATGGCGAGCTCAGAATTGCAAAATTTTGTACAGGGGCCTATCATACCGAATGTTAAAATAACCCTACTTTTTTAATTGTAGCTTTTTTTGACATTTCGAGTTCAGAACATGATATTCGATGGATTTATACGTAAAAAAGAGACTCTTGATTCTCCTCGATAGGACTAACCGTTTTCGATAAAATTGCAAATCAACGCACGTTACTGAGCTCCTTCGGCGCTACGTAAAGTTGCTGAGAACTTTATAAAAATTAAGTGTGTGGTAGATCTCGTCAAAATGAACAACTTTTTTCCTATAAAGGTATATTGAAAAATCATTCGTCCTCGAGATATAGGGTATTAAAATAATTAAATAAATTTCACACCCTGTAGGTATCTCGAGAACGAATGGTTTTTCAATGCACGTTTACAGGAAAAGAGTTGTTTCTTTTGACAAGATCTACCACATACTCAGTTTTTAGAAAGTTTTTAGAAACTTCACCTAGCGCCGAATGAGCTCAGTAACGTGCATTTGTAACAGTTCGATTTGGCCAATTTTAAAATTTCATTTATATGCCGCATTTAGGGGAAAAAAATGATGCTGTATTTTGCACTCATCGGTTTATTAATTTTGAATTTAATAATTCGCTTGAAATTGTCTCTTTTCTCAATGTAAAATTAACTATATTTTAAGTATAGGTTAGCTATATATTTGTATTCTTAATCCGTTGTGACTATGTATTTTAGTTGATAAGCTAGAGCGATGTACCTTATTACTAAGTTAACTTGGCTTGATTTGCATTATATTATCGTAAACAGCCAGCGAGTCGATTTATATTTCTAAAGAATTCTGTTAGCCTGCAAGAATGTTGCATTTGACTTATTGAACCATAATTTAATTTCAGTTTGAATATTCTATTACCTTTTGAGAACTCTAGGTTGATGTTCCGGAGATCGTTTTTGGACCTCTGCTTTAAATATATTTCTCGTTTGGTACGGCCGACTAGTTTTTGTGTGGTTCATGCCAAATAATAGGAATGGGCTATGTATCGCGCGTTTTTCATTCTCGATTTAGATTTTTGAAGGTTTATTATTCCTGTTAGAGCATTTCCTAGCTTTTCTGGAAGAATGTAAATTTAGCTCACTATTCGTGGCTTCCGCCGTCATTTATCATCATAATAAGCGAGAATTAAGGCGTTTATTTTCTTAGAATTATTCCTTGTATCGAATCACTCGTCAAGTTTTCAGCCCATCACTACCTGTGGCGCAGGATTTAATTTCGACAATTGACGGAAGACGGAACGTTGGAGAGGTCTTTTCTAGTTTGCTCGCCTGGGGAACGTTTGCCAGAATAGCGAGAAACTGCACGTTTTAAGTATTGTGATATAATACACCCCTTTTGATAAGGGATTTATCGTGCGTTTCTGTTTGTGTTTTAACACGACCGATTATTCGGGCTCTACAAGCTGTACTAGCGGCTTCCACGTTCGTCCCATAAGACCGAGACCGTCGAATCTCTTCTAATACACCCTCAAGTCCGAGTCTTGGGGTTCTTCTGCTGGGCCAGAAGTTTACTTGATGAACCAATTTCTTCTGCTGGGCCAGAGGTTTAATTAAGGGACTGCCACTTTTTCTCTGAAAGGCCGGAAGCAGGTCCACAACTTTTTTTCCTGGAAGGCTGACGAAGGGCCTTAACTGGTGGTTCCCGCACTAGAGGCCATCGACAGAGTTCGACGACGGGATTTGGGTATAAGTTTTGTGTCTTATGTTTACTCTTCGTTTGCTTTTATTGATATAAATCAAACATTGAATTGAGGTAGCTCATTGATTTTAATTAATTAATCAAGCTAACCATAGTTTTAATCTGAGCTGGTGCTTTTATTAACTTCTCAAGTTTTTTTTTATCTAATCATTGTGTCCGCTCATTGCGGCATATTATCACCATCAGTGCAGCTTTTAGCGCACGCATACCTAGTTGTATGAAGCTTAGTCTGCGTCAAGTGATCACTTTGATAAGTAGTGTTTAGTGCATTTAGTGATAAGGCATATAGAACCGAGGTTTTCCAACTGAATTGGTCTCTGTACGTACAATCTTCATATTGTACTCTGTCTATTTTATTAATTACTTTAACAGTCGTTTAACATTCTTTTGTCTTTATTTAACCACATTTTAACATAACCTTTTTCTCCAGATAGATTGTTGCTGTGTTTTCAAAAAAAAAAAGAACTTAGTAGCAAATATAGTGTTCATTAAATTTTAGATTGTGTTTTCTTGATAGAAGTTATAATTGCGCCATTGTTTTGGTTTTTTTTTTGATAGTTCGAAATTAGGAACCGGTTAATTTTATGAGCGAATCTAGCCACTCGGTACAACACCAGCCGAGCTTTTTCCGTTTAGCTGGCTAGAACGTGTGGCGCTCAAACGACCCCACGACAGGGGCCGGGCTTTGCAATACGTCTCTCCGGGGCTAGGTTAATTTTTTTTAATTAATTGGGAAAACAAATCATTGGGTTCAATCATTAAAAAAACGTGTTGCACATTGATGTAGAAATTTGCAATTTGCTCGAAAACGGTTAGCCCTATCGAGATTAATTAAATTCCCATTTTTACGTAAAAATCCATCAAATACCATATTCTAGACTAAAGATGTCAAAAATTGGGGTTATTTTTACATTTAACCACCTCGGTATGATACGTCCCTGTACAAAATTTTGAAAATCTGAGCTTGTCATTGGATTCAGGGTTAAAAGTTTATGCAGTATGCCAAATTTCAGAATTTCAGTTTGAACGGTTCCGGAAATATTGAGGAAAAACCGTTTCAGGGTGCTCCATTTGAAAGGACGTAGCTCCCTTAAGGCACGTTTTCACGGGTCGATCTGAGTTGAATGATTTGGGTCGATTATTGAATCGAAAGAAAATTGAATATGTAAACCACCTTTCGGCTTGGCCGTTCGGCGGAGTGAGTCGATTCGACGGAAGTAGAAAGACTGTCTACTTTTGGTCGGCGATTACCGTCGAATCGATGTCGAACGACTGTAATGGAATGTGTAAACTTCTCGTCGTACAGATCTGTATCGTTTCTTCGAATTATTCCAATAGTTTATTATAAAAGTTCTTCAAAATGTGCATTATCCATTCTTAGATGATTCCTATAAGCCTCTGGATCTTCCACGGCAAATTCTCGAAGCAGACTTTGTACCTTTGCTTCAAGGAGAGTATTTTCCCCTCCTGTCTTAAAAAAAAACATTGTGATTCCCATCTTTAAGAAAGGAGATGAGACGGATGTCTCTAACTATCGTCCGATTTCCCTGCTTCCAATTTTCGCAAACATATTTGAAAACTGGTATGTCTTCGAGAGTGGCGCTGTTTCTCGAGGCAAATTCACTACTGTGTGATGAACAGTTTGGCTTTAGGGCAGGACGTAATACTGTGCAAGCTATTTTAAATCTGGTATCATTCATTATGGATGGTTTTGAAAACAAAGAACATATTGGTACCATCTTCTGCGACCTAAGCAAGGTCTTCGACTGTATATCGCACAAGTTCTTATCAAAAAACTTCATCTTTATAAATTTGGTCAGAATAGTATTGACCTATTAGCGTCCTCCTTGGAAGGATGACCTAGTGGTGGATGGAGTGTCGTCGGACACAAGAATCATGAACACATGGGTGCCACAAGGATCTGTAATGGGCCCCTTATTATTCCTGGTTTATATTAATAACTTTTCTCAGATTCGGGTAAAGGAACATTATGTCTTGTTTGCCGATGATACTACTATCTGGATGGCACGGGTGAGGCACAGTCGAGGGCCAGAAACTGGTTCGAAAAAAATAGCTTAGTCTTAAATGAATCCAAGACTGGTCATCACCTTTTCTCTTTAAGAGATGCACAGGCGTGTTCATGGTCTCGTGGGACTGCGCCGTTCTTGGGGGTACAGATGGATAGTGGTCTTGAGTGGGATGCACATATAGAAAGGTTGATAAAGAAGTTGAGCGGCATATACGCGTTGCGCAATTTGTCAGGCACAGTGTCCGTGGGTGTGTTAAGGACTGCGTATTTTGCCTTGTTTGATGCTGGTATGTCCTATGCGATCCTGGCATAGGGACATAGCCCGCTGTGGCGCAGGATTTTTGCCTTACAGCAGAGGGCAGTGCGAGTTGTTGGTGGTCTGGAGTATAGAGATGGAGATGATTGTACACAAACGTTCATTGAGTTAAACATCATAACTTTTCCAAATATTTTCAACTTCTTTATATAAAGGACAATCTGGAAAAATTCCCTACAAATGATCAAAAACATGGTTATGCCACCCGCTTCTATAGACATCTTGCTGTTGCTTGCTTTATAGGCTTAATAGGTGTACTGGACGGTAAAGTTTTACAACAAGCTTCCATACTCCTTAAAAACGAAACCCATAGGTGTGTTCAGGAGCAGGATTCCACAGGCTTTTTAAAGAAGCCTTTATATGACCCGATAGACTTCTTGACTAATGAAATAACCTTCAATGTTTCTTAGAATATATTTGTCTTTATGTGGTAGTTTCGTGTTGTTCCATACTTTTTTTTAACCTGTTTTAATATTTTAATAATCTTTAGTGTATTTTAAACTGTTTTTTGAGTGTTAAGTAATCTTAAGAACTATTTTATTGAATTACTTAATCTGAAGACTTCTTAATGCGATGACAATTTTATTGACCTGTGTAAACCTTATTTAGTGCTAACATGAATAAATGGTTTGATTTGATTTCATTAAAATCCATGGTCTGGTACAACATCTTTGTTTTTTTGTCTTCGTTTTTAATTTAGCCATTATTTCATCCCGAATTGAATAGCAAATTAATTGCACACATACATCAATAATTTCACGTGACGCCATTTTCTGCTACAATTATTCAACATGCATCGTCTACCGTGTAAACCTTTTTGCTTTCAACGCAGGTCGAACTATGGTCGAACGACCCAAATCGTTCAACTCAGATCGACTCGTGAAAACGCGCCTTTAGGAAGCATTTTTCGACTAATGTTTATATGAATTTTTTTTCATAAAATTAGCCTAGAAATACGTCTTTAAATGTTCGGCATTTATTTCTGAATCACTTTGTATATTTAGGGAACCCGCAGCATTTAGTACACATTGTATAATTGCAAATAATATGGAGATTGAAACAACCCATACCCCGGGCATGCATTTGCATGTCAGAAGTAAAGGCGTAGCTGTAATCGTCATAGATTATTTAATACCATTTGTTAATAGCGCTTGCGCAAATGGTTGTTGGTTAGGACCCAAAATTACATTATGTTTGTAGTAGTTGTTATAGAGTTTGATACACGCTTCTTTCCTATTAAACTAACCATGCACGTACTACCCATGTACGGAAACAGACAATAACATTAGTGATGTTTAACTTTGCTGATTTTATGTCAGGGAGCACAATAACACCCGTGTTTGGTAAAGTTACACGATTGTAGCTGGTATGACTAATCTTTTTGGCATGCAACCAACGGGTCGAGCTACTTGCTCTAAAAGGATCTGGCAGTGTGGAGGGGCGCAACGTGACCAGACCAATATTTTTTTTGCGACGAGGGGAGCTCAACGGGCTCAGCCTTGTATTTAAAGATCCTGGAGTTTCTACTGCTACAAATATGTGTTTTCGGTGCGCGGACGATAACTGATATCTTACAGGCAATGCAGTCATTCTTTTCTGCGACAAGGGGAGCTCAACGGGCCCAGCCTTTAAATTTATATATCTTATTTTTCTCTTTTTACCTGAGATGCATTTATTTTATGATTATCTTGGTATAAATAAATTATGATTATTATGATTAACTTTGACATATGGTATTACCAAGAGCTGCGCTCCTTCTTTTGTATACCATTATTTTTATTTCTATTGTCGCACCAATAAACTATGATTATGATGATTATCTTGCCATAAATAAATTATGATTATTTTATCCCCAAGAGCTGCGCTGTTTTATTTTACTGTTAAGTTTTACTTAGTTTTACATGTTATTCTGTCTCACCTTCACCCGATCAATTTGATATAAACCAGAAAACATTTTAGGGTAAATCTCTGATCAATTCTAAATTAAATAGATAAATCTAACTAGTAACAACACTTGCTTTAAATCAGCTGTGCTATTCTCTTCGTAAAAAGCCCTATTATAACTGTCGTCAATATATCTATGAATTTCATCCGTTGGTTTTATGAGTTAATTAAATTCGCTATTCCGTGAATTTTGATTGCATTTAAACATGTAATCTTTACTTATTGATTATATAATACACAAATTAGAGTCATGCCTTATTTGAAGAGATTTTAACGATTTACTGTCCTCCCTGAGTCTAGCCGAAATTTTACCTGCCTTTGCGACAAGAAAATAGGATCGAGCCCTTATGTACATGCCACCAGAATATAGAGCTTCGTGAAATTAAAATTATCAGAGTATAAATTTGCGTAATAGAATTGGTTCTCACCTGGCATAGTACACACAGAAACGTTATTTTTTCCATTGCTTCTTCGGATGATATCATCTGATTACTGCGAGTGGATCGCAGCATTTTTTTATTTACTAATTTTAGATAGAGATATTAACTGTTTTAGAAATATAATTTTACATGTAGATCTATGGACACGGCTTGCATCGCCTGTATCAGCCGAATAACATCGTCCTGACAACACAGCACATGTCCATGTTTGAAGTTAGAAAAATATCCGCAGAGTCATGGCGAATTAAGCCACGGTCGCTGAAATTAATCATCCGAATAATGTCGTCCGGGGATCATAATTTCACCGTGACCAACCTCTGTTCTTTAAGTGTCTCCACAAAAAGAAGTCGAGCGGGGTTAAGTTCGGGGATCGCGGCGGCCACTCAATAGGACCTCTTCTGCCTATCCAACGCCTTGGAAATTGTTCGTTTATGTATTGCCTAATATTTGCCGCATAATGCGCAGGTGCTCCATCTTGCTGGAACCATACCTGTCCATGCCATTATTCGCACCCGGTAAAACCATTCTGCAAGAACGAATTATGTGATTCCTGAGGAGGTCCAGATATTTTTTGGCATCAAATTACCATCTATGAAAAAAGGTCCCAGAATATGTTCTTCAACTATGCCCGCCTAAACATTAACTTTTTCGGGCCTCTGAGTATGAACTTCCTGGAACCAGTGAGTATTCTCAGCTGACCAATACGATAATTGTGTCTATTAACAATGCTATTTAAATGGAAGGTAGCTTCATCCATTAAAATCGTCCTCGTCTAACTCGTGCACCAACTTTATCTTATAGGGATGCAACTTCTCCTTCTTAAACAAATTTTTCACTGACTGATGACAGACATTAAAATCCATTGCCAATGCCCTGGATGATTGGGTTGGAGTTTCTTGGATTGATAGCATGATATCCAAAACTTTGTCTCCTCCGGTTGCTGTTTTAGGTCGACCTGATCTAGCGGCATCCTTAACACTGCCTGTTTGTCGAAATTTTTTTACCACTCGACACACCGTTAACTGATTTATTGGAGGCCTATTGGGATATAATTCATTGAAAAGTTGCGATCTCTTCATATTTCCGTAACCGCTCATTATTAAAATTTCAACTCACTGTTTCTCATCCAGATAAGCCATAGTGTAAGCAAATTAAAAATCTTCGACAGAAAATTAATCAGGAACTCAAAATTGATACCTCTTCTGTCGATGTCAAGAAAACACCTTGACTTAACTGGTAGGTAGTAATAATAATTATAATTTGGAAGTTTTTCAATTTTCAGCTCTTATTATTATTAAATACAAAAAATACATATTTTTCCCAGTAGAATCCAAATATTCAATCATTTAAAAAAATAGTATCTTGTATCTAAAGAAAATTAAATTGTTATTTATAAAAATATATATTTTAGGTTGCCCTGAGTAGTTAGTACGCAATGTTGTTTAATTGGAAATAACGCTTGAGTAAAATGTCTAGTTGACAGATGACATAACCTATAAAATGGTGGAAGACGTATAAAAGATGACGTATGACATGTTACAAATGATGGTTGACAGGTGACAGAAAACGTAACCCTATAAAATAGAGTATGACGTATGACGTATTAGAAATGGTGGTTGACAGGTGACATATACTATAATCTGTAAAATGCATTAGCTCACGTGGACAATGATGACAAGTGACATCGAGTAGTTGGCAGATGACATAACCTATAAAATGGAGGACGACGTATGACAGATGATATTGAGAAGTTGAAAGATGGCATAACCTATAAAATTGAGGATGACGTATGATACGGGACGTATGACGTATTACAAAAGGCGGTTGACAGGTGACAGATAACATAACTCGTAAAATGGAGTAGCTGACGTGGCCGATAATAACAAGTGACATCTGTCAATAATTTTTTACTTGAACTATATTTTCGTATTTCTTTTAATCGGATACCTTGCATTTGATTGAGACAAACAAACTACTTTGCAAAAAAAATCATTTAATCCAACTAAATAATAAAAAATTGTCACACAAATAAAATAAATTAAATAAATAGACAACACACAAACTTCGGATTGTTGTTAACACTTTTTGAATAAGGAGGTAAAAAATACAAATTTTATAAAAATACATAATACTTCTTAATCGAGATTCATGAGCGCGTCACATTCTGCCGTGTAGTTCTTCGGCACGTGGTTCTCCGTCAATTTTATGAACGAGTTCAGCGGACAGAACGTGTCGCAATTGGGCAGAGTGAGTTCTTTGGGTACCGAATAAACATCGTGGAGGTATAATACCTGAAATAAAGAAGGGTAATTAGCTGAGAAACGGTTTTAATTAATCACTAATCACGCTCATGTTGAATGAAGTGCTAGAGCACCCTGTATAAAATATTGTCTTTGGCTATTATGTTTTATAATCTGTAGCCTCTTCACTGCCGACATATTAAGTTTTGATCCAGACTCTTGAAAATTATTAAATAATTGAGGAACTTCTATATGAGAATATTATTTTAGACAGTAGAGGTAGATGAGCGGTTCTGTCACTCCCGCCTCCCTCGGAGGCTCGCAAATGACAAATGACATAAGGCCATAATGTTAATAAGTCTGTTAAAAAGATGTTCCGTGATTTGTCAATATCGGATTTTTTTTTCAAATTTTGTACCTGTCAAATTAAACGCTTCTTACGCGTTTGATGACAACTTTTTTGTGAACCAATTCACTTTTCATCCTTGAGAATTTTGGAAACTTTTCGACAAATTATGACGACAGAAAAGTGAAATTGTTCCAACTGATCACAAGCAACGTACAATAGAAACAACGCCAGAACAAACACTTGAATCTTCTTTGTAAAATGTGGTCTCATTCCCTAAGTGTTCTTATAACCTATGCCTTCTAAATTAGCAACAAATTTTGAAGACCAGTAGAGATAGTTGACCGATTCCATAACCTCCGCCTCCGTATTCAAGAGTTTTCAATGATTCATCAATGGCGATTAACCGAGTGGGGGCATATAATTGTTTTTAAGAAGCTTTAAACAACTGTATCTACATCGGTTTTGATGATTTTTCGGAATTCCAGAAAAGGATTTTTGTGCGAAAAATGTGGTCAAACGCCTTAGGCAAATCACTGAACACCTCTGCTGTACAGCTAAACGTGCTCTAAGGCTTAAAAATACGAGTTTTGTCGAATGATTGTGCAATCTGTGATCTCCGGAGGACACGAAGCGCACATTGGTCTCTATAAGGCCAATGTTCTAGTAAGCAAAGTAAAATTGCTCAGTAATGGAATCCCCGTGGGAAAATATTTTCTTTCATCTCATGCTTAATGCGTTAAAGATATAATATTGGTTTTATAAGTAGTGGCCTATAAGCGGTGTTGCTTCCTCCGGAGGTCAGGGGTTGCAAGAACATTTACCTGTATTTCTTAGAGCTGGCTTAGCTTTCAATTCGACAACAACGGCTCGTCTACCTGTATAGTAATGCCGATAAATCTATTGCAAAGGTTCACCGTGATTTTCCGAAGGCTTATGGTTAACATCTGAATTGCATAACCTAACTGCCGAAGCTTATTGTTTGACTCTTTCTATCCGTTTCTATAGTGTCGAGTAAGTACGAAATATCAGCCTTATCATTTTCGTTACTATAAACACTTTAGAAAAATCATCATCATCATCATCATCATCATCATCAAAAAGAAGATGAGGGTAGTGCTGCAGCCTTCGCATCCTCCAGAACAGTGAGCTAGGTGACCAATTCTTCGACCTCTGCGTTCTTCAGAACCAGAGGTTTCAGAGCCGGCCATTTTCTTCTACTCACCTCCTTTATAGCCGAGTTAGCTTTCAATAGACCAAGTCAACCTGAACCGTAATGCTGGTAAATAATATGCAGACTTTTTCCGTGAATGATCACGCAAATCACTTACTGCAGAAGCTCCCTGTGTATCAATTCAGTGACAGCTGTCAAATCCATTTATAACAATATGACATATATCAAAATATATTGTTAACATTTTGACATATTAAGGTATTATATTTTGACATATATTGTTAATCATTAAAGAATGTAGCTAGTTTTATGTTACGTATTATAGGTTAATATGACAATGAGAAATGATATAGATAAAGCTGTCAAATTTGACAGTGACAGGTGTCAAATTCATTAATAATAATATGACATATGTGAAAATATATTGTTATCATTTTGACATATTAAAGTATTATATTTTGACATATATTGTTAATCATTAAAAAATGTAGCTAATTTTATGTTACGTATTATAAGTTAATATGACAGTGAGAAACGATATAGCTAAAGCTGTCAAATTTGACAGTGACAGCTGTCAAATTCATTTATAATAATATGACATATGTCAAAATATATTGTTAACATTTTAACATATTAAAGTATTATATTTTAACATATATTGTTAATCATTAAAGAATGTAGCTAATTTTATGTTACGTATTATAGGTTAATATGACAGTGAGAAATGATATAGCTAGTGCTGCCAAATTTGACAGTGACAGCTGTCAAATTCATTAATAATAACATGACATATGTCAAAATATATTTTGTTAACATTTTGACATATTAAAGTATTATATTTTGACATAATTTTATGATACATATTATAGGTTGATATGACAGAGAGAAATGATGCATTATATTTGTCTTAAATGAATATCCTAATTAAATATCTAGATTGTTTGAAGGCCAGGGTCAATATTGGTGCCAAGCATTTTTCGGTAGCTTTCGATAGTTTGACATTAGTTTCATTTGATGAACAGTTAAAAGTTTTTGCCGACGACAACACCATGTTATTGCCAACTGAATTTTGAGTGAGCCTCCTCTAGACGCAACGTTGATGAGACTTATAAATGTTTTCAGGATCCAACTAAATCAAGCGTAAATTAGGAAAAACGAGTATTCTTACGTAGATTTCATGCATAAATCATACGAAAGTCAACTAACGAGTATTGAACATTTTTATGATAAATTAACAGATGAACCGTTAGATCCTTCAGATTACAATATAGCAATACATATTTAGAACTTATTTAATTATCAAAATTTAGTGGATTACCCCATAAATCTATTTATCATTCAAATATTAACTGAGTTTTTTTGAAGCATTTCGAAATGTGTCTTAATATTTACAAATTAGATCCTGCACAATATTATACTTCCCCAGGTTTCAGTGGGAATGCCATGTTAAAAATAGAAAACCTTTTGGCTGTTACGGCGTTTGAATCGGTGCTTCTGCTTTTTAAAGTTGATTCAGTTTACTTTCGAAGGAAAAATTTCGTTCTTAAATTACTTACTTTTACGGCATAGTCCTGGCGGGACCTCAAATAGTGGAGCTCGACGAAGACGGCTGAACTATAATTGGGAAAGTGAGTTTCGAATAGGTCCATGGCCGCCAATATGTT
>MU187858.1:23895-69740 GCA_016904865.1 Pissodes strobi | reverse complement strand
TCAAGATCATATCTTATTTTTACATGCAATAACTGGCTGCGATAGTACATCAGCTATTTTCAAAAGGGGTAAAACAACAGTACCTATTTAAATTGTTTGAAAAACGTAATTATTTAATCGATTACGCAGAGGTATTTAAAAATATTGACGCTTCTCCACATGTCATCACGACAAATGGGAGGTTTGTCATGATGTTGTTAAAAGGAAGTTTAGAATGCCTTACATCTAGAGTTCTTGTGGCTTTCTCTAACAGATTGCACTTGGAGTTTTTTTGGATATATCAGCGGCATACGATAATGTAAATATTTACAAATTGTATGAAAATATGTGCTCGTTAGAGATCTCTGTACATTTGATTAATCTGGTATTTGATATAATGTTTAGTAAAAAATTGTACATCAAGGGACAGGATAGCAAAATTAGTGGTCCTGGAATTTCCAGTAGGGATCTAAACCAGGGTTCCCCGTTAAGCTCCTTACTATTCAATATTCACATACAAGAATTGCATAACTTGGTACCAGACCAGGTTTCTTTGATACAGTATGCAGATGATATGACTCTTATGTGTACAGGTAAGGACATACCCTTTGTTATTCACAGTAAAAACGAATCTTTGGAATAATTAAACCAGTGATTCATAGATTATGGATTTTCGCTGTCTCTAAAGCGGTCCTCTTCAGACCTGGGTAAGTCACGTGCAACTCCCTTCAGTCATCTACCATAATGATACTATCTGCTATGGGTACAGCAAGTTTCTGATATTCAGATCAAAGTTAAGAAAGGTCTCAATGTTATGCAGGCGATTGGTCGAGTTTGGTGGGGTGCAGACCCAGTAATTCTCAATCACATATAATATAAGGGCATCATTCGATCTCATTTGGAATACGGAGCGCAGTTGTTTAGCCCCATGTCAAAGTACTTAGGGAGGAAGTCTCCAATTTATGGCCCTGAGAATAGTGTCAGGCTGTATGAAATCTACTCCAACTAATGTGCTGTTGTCAGAATGTGGAGAGATGTACTTGGAATTCAGAAGAACGTTATTGACAAGGAGATTTGTTTTAAAAAATATGGCTTTAAGTCACAATCCTATATGGATATATTTGCGCAAGTGTTGAGTTTTTTTGTAGGTGATAAGGCGTGGTAAGGAGATACCTATCACGGTTCTCGCGTATAGGTATCTGGGAGAGTTTGAGGATTTGATTCAGGGAGCAGAGACGCTTCCATGCTTCGCTTATGGCTTCTATAATCAACTTAAGTCGATTCCTGTTATTGAATTGGGACTAACTAAGGAGAGTCTGACGAGTGACAGGGAATTCTTGGAGAGGATTAACTGATTGGCGGCTGGATTCACAAGGGTATATACGGACGCGTCAAAGGATATTGAAGCAGGTAGAGTTGGTCTTGGTGTTTTCTGCCCAACAAAAAAATATAAGTTTTTCTCAAAGATTGCCGGATGAAGTTCAGATTTGTTCAGCAGAAATTCTCACAATCAATGAAGCTTTGCAACTATGTAAGGAAAGGAGGTTTGATAAGATAGTTATCCTCACTGACTCAAAAAGCGCAATTCAAATTTCATCTAAATTAAGATAAAGGCACAAAATGTAGTGAAACAATCTAATTAGAATCCTCTCTTTTAGTTCTATGGGTTCTTCATCCGAGACAACCTTTCGGTGTGTGTAATGCTCCTCCGGTTGTCCGGGCGCGAGAAGAGTGTTAACCTCTGTTGTGCTGTCTGTCTAACTAACTGTCCTCTTAGTAAAAACATGTAGAAGTATAAAGTGAATTGAATAATAACATTGGGAATCGGGATTATTTTTGGAAAGTTTACCAAAGTTTGAAGTAAGCTGGAAAGAAAGAAATTGTTGCAGGAGGGGCGGTCACTGCCTCTTGCCTCCTACTCGATTTGGGTAAATGCTACATGCGAAGCCCACAGTGACACGAACAACAACAATTAACCAAACTAACTGCAATATTTCCCATCATATAATTGAGTTCTACTTACACTAAATTCGTTGTTTTCCAGATATTTTTACGCATTGTCCATTGACTAAGATATATCCAGCTTTGCAGGGGACATTGATAATATGAGATACATTGATACTAGGTCTTACAGGATTTTGAGGATCCAGTGCGGCATTTCCTTGTGTTTTTTCCAAAGTTGCGTCACGACTATCGTGCTTTTTCTCTGCATTGGAGTTGCTTATACACAAAACCAACAATAAAGTCACGCTGAATAGCAGACCATTTTTGGAAACCATTTTCTTTATTAATTAATGTACTTTCGCGATTTAATCACACGGTACTTCGTTGATACGACTACAACGAAAAGTAAAATTTTGTATATTGGAATTGGCATTACCTGCTTATATTAATCTTAAGACAATAATCCCCATCTTAATTTATAGTCATAAATTATATTAATCCCGACAAAACCAAGTACGATAAAGAAATAAAGAAGCAGTATTGCTTTCCGAAAATATTTTCCTATACACAAGATATGTCATAAAGCCGGTAATAGTTTTTAACGAAAAATTCTAACCCATACTCAGTAACACTATGAATTGAGGCCTTAAACTACGAGTTGAGACTTAAAGCAATGAATTTAGGCGTTAAGCTTAAATTGAAACTTTAATCTTAATAGACCCACCTGAATTCGGATTTAAAGTCTGAATTGAGACGATACGATCTAAATTTAACTGAATTCAGAATAATTGAAATAAGACTTCTACTTGAATCTACTTACCCACACTAGTTAGTCGCCACCGAACGTTTTCACACACTTGCCATTGATAGAAATGTAGCCAGTTTTACATGGAGCATGTATAATACTACTCAAATCGAAATTTTGTACCGCTTCATTAATAGTACTAGTACTACTACTAATACTAGTATTTTGTAACGTCCGTACACCATCTTCTCGTACTTTATCGCGGTTAATAATATCATAATAATGATGCTTTTTTGCGGAAATTGAATTTACTAAATGTAACGTTATTAGGAAAGTTGCACTGAATAGCAATATGATCCTGCATCTCATTTTCGGTTGTTTCCTGCTGCGGACTTAAATGTTTTGTTAAAACTACTGCTACATGGCAATATGCGATTTGATATGGGGGGCGTTTTGTGTTTTATTATTTAAGATAATGATCCAATCGAAGCCGTAACAGTTAATTAGAACATTAAATGTCTGATAAGACAAGTGTATTTATCTCACGTTGATAACAATTATTATTGTGGTCGATCATGTGCATCTATAATATCTTGGTTTTATGATTTTTACTATTATATAGACAGAGTGTTTGTTATAAATTTAGATAGTAACTGTGTCTGTATGTTTAAATATGCAATATCATTAAAGACATTCAATTCCTGATGCTAAAAATTTCTAGCAAATATTGGTTATTTTTCTATCGGTGTCTGCTTGGGGCAACATGTACCACATAAAAATAATATTATTTGAAGATGCTTTCTGGATATTGGTTTTCTATCAATATCTGTATATCAAATATATTAATAATACATAAAGATTTAAAAACAATTATATGAAAACAAGTTTTGTATGAGCACCTGTATATAAAAAATACTAACGTTTGAAGAATTTTGAAGATATTTTTTCTTGAAACTAATTTTCTGAGTGTCTGTATATCAAAAATAATAATGCTTGAGGACCCTCAGGATATTTTCTTTTGGAAACTGATTTACTGATTTTTTATCAGTGTCTGTACATGAAAAATAATAATAATGTCTGAAGAATCTTAAGATATTTTTTCTGGAAGCTGAATTTCTATCAGTGTCTGTATATCAAAGATGATATTGTTTAAATATTTTTATGAATTTTTGTCCTGGAAACTGATTTAATGATTTTTCTATCGGTGTCTGTCTGTATGCGGTTTAATAACCTGTATATCAAAAATCATAATGTTTGCAGATGCTTAAGATATCATTCCTGAAACTGATTTTCTATCAATATATGTATATAAAAATAATAATATTTGGGGTAGTTTGGAATAGAATGTCTGTATATTTAATAACCTGCATATGAAAAATAATAATGTTAGAAGATTCTGTAGATATCTTTTCTGTGAACTGATTTAATGATTTTTCTATCGGTGTCTGTATGGGTATGGGAAGATGCTTAAGATATTTTTTCTGGTTATTGACTTTCTATCAGTGGCTGTATATCAAAAAATATAATATTTGAATATTTCTAAAAAAATACCTTAAACTTGATTTTGTATGAGTATCTGTATATACAAAATAATAATGTTTGAACATTTTTAAGATATTTTTCTAGAAACTAATTTTCTATCAGTGTCTGCATATCAAAAATAATTCTTAAGATATGTTCTTCTGGAAACTGATTTTCTATTAGTGTCTGTATATCACACATAATAATGTTTAAAGACTCCTAAGATATATATTTTTTTGAATCTGATGTTCTATTATTATCTATTTAGTGTTTAATACCGTATATATCAATAATAACAATGTTTAAACATTCTAAAGATATTCTATAAATGCTTGTGTACCAAAATCAATAATTTTCAGATATTTTTAAAATATTTTTTTCTGGAAACTGATTTACTGATTTTCTGTCAGAATGTCTGTATATTTAATAACTTGCATATCAAAAATAATAATGTTGGAAGATTCTGTAGATACCTTTTCTTTAAACTGATTTAATGATTTTTCTATCTCTGTCTGTATAAGGTAATATGTACATAAAAATTAATGATGTTTGAAGATGCTTAAGATATTTTTTCTCGATATTGATTTTCTATCATTGTCTGTATATCAAATATATTAATATTTGAAGATTTATACAAAAATTATCTGGAAACTGATTTTGTATGAATGTCTGTATATACAAAATAATAATGTATGAAGCATTTTAAGATATTTTTTCTGGAAACATATTTTCTCTGAGTATCTGCATATAAAAATAATAAAGTTTTAAGATTCTTAAGATATTTTCTTCTGCAAATTGATTTTCTATCAGTGGCTGTATATCAAAAAATATAATATTTAAAGATTTCTAAAAAAAATATCTGGAAACTGTTTTTTATGAGTGTCCGTATATACAAAATAATAATGTTTGAAGAATTTTAAGATATTTTTCTAGCAACCAATTTTTTATCAGTGTCTGCATATCAAAAATAATTAAGTTTGAAGATTCTTAAGATATTTTCTTCTAGAAACTGATTTTGTATTGATGTCTGTATATCAAAGATAATAATGTTTAAAGACTCGTAAGATATATTTTTTTGGAAACTGATGTTCTATTATTGTCCATTTAGTGTTTAATACCGTGTATATCAATAATATCAATGTTTAAACATTCTAAAGACATTCTTTCCAAAAACCGATTTTCTATAAGTGCTTGTATATCAAAATCAATAATTTTCCAATATTTTCAAAATATTTTTTTCCGGAAACTGATTTACTGATTTTCTATCAGAATGTCTGTATATTTAATAACTTGCATTTCAAAAATAATAATGTTGGAAGATTCTGTAGATATCTTTTCTATAAACTGATTTAATGAATTTTCTATCAGTGTCTGTATAGGGTAACATGTACATAAAAATTGATGATGTTTGAAGATGCTTAAGATATTTTTTCTGGATATTGATTTTCTATCAGTGCCTGTATAACAAATATAATAATATTTGAAGATTTATAAAAAAATTATCTGGAAACTGATTTTGTATGAGTATCTGTATATACAAAATAATAATGTTTGAAGCATTTTAAGATATTTTTTCTAGAAACATATTTTCTCTGAGTATCTGCATATCAAAAATAATAAAGTTTGAAGATTCTTAAGATATTTTCATCTGCAAATTGATTTTCTCTTAGTGTCTGGAAACTGATTTAGATTAGATACTGATTTTCAATCAGGGTCTGTATATTCAATAACTTGCATATCAAAAATAATAATGTTTGAAGATTCTGTAGATATCTTTTCAATAAACTGATTTAATAATTTTTCTATCTGTGTCTTTATAGGATAACATGCACATAAAAATTAATAATGTTTGAAGATTCTATAGATATCTTTTCTGTAAACTGATTTAATGATTTTCCCATCGCTGTCTGTATGGAGTTACATGTACATAGAAAATAATAATGTTTGAAGCATTTTAAGATATTTTTTCCAGAAACATATTTTCTCTGAGTATCTGCATATCAAAAATAATAAAGTTTGAAGATTCTTAACATATTTTCTTCTGCAAATTGATTTTCTATTAGTGTCTGGAAACTGATTTAGATACTGATTTTCTATCAGTGTCTGTATATTTAATAACTTGTGTATCAAAAATAATAATGTTTGAAGATTCTGTAGATATCTTTTCTAAAAACTGATTTAATGAATTTTTCTATCTGTGTCTGTATAAGGTAACATGTACATAAAAATTGATGATGTTTGAAGATGCTTAAGATATTTTTTTCTGGATATTGATTTTCTATCAGTGTCTGTATATCAAATATAATAATATTTGAAGATTTCTAAAAAAATAAATGGAAACTGATTTTGTATGGGTGTCTGTATATACAAAATAATAATGTTTGAAGCATTTTAAGATATTTTTCCTAGAAACATATTTTCTCTGAGTATCTGCATATCAAAAATAATAAAGTTTAAAGATTCTTAAGATATTTTCTTCTGCAAATTGATTTTCTATTAGTGTCTGGAAACTGATTTAAATACTGATTTTCTATCAGTGTCTGTATATTTAATAACTTGCATATCAAAAATAATAATGTGTGAAGATTCTGTAGATATCTTTTCTATAATCTGATTTAATGATTTTTCTATCTGTGTCTGTATAGGGTAATATGCACATAAAAATTAATAATGATTGAAGATGTTTAAGATATTTTTTCTCGATATTGATTTTCTATCAGTGTCTGTATATCAGATATAATAGTGTTTTATGATTCTTAAGATATTTTTTTCCTGAAAACAGATTTTCAATTATTATCTGTTAAATGTTTAATAATCTGTATATCAAAAATAATAATGTTTGAAGATGCTTAAGATTTATTTTTCCTTGAAATTTATTTTCAATTTGCACTTCAATTTACGAGTATTATATAGGCGTATATATTCCATAATACATGAACTAGCTTTAATTAATTTTATGGAAGCGCATATTTGACATGGCAGAATTCTGGCCGACTAAGCCATCAACAAAAAACGTGTTACTAACCCAAACTAACCCAACCTGGGCAGTAAATATATATTCCAGTAAACACTAAAGCTAAAAAACTCAATTTATGAGCTGTATATAGCATAGGAACGTATATACTCCGAGACTTATGTATTTACTTCCCAGGTTGGGTTAGTTTGGGTTAGCAAAAAAAAACGTGTTTCAAAAAACAAATTTTAGCTGATCCATTATTTTGTAATTGAGATACCAATTGGCACCCCAAAAATCGATCACTCTGTATATTTACTATTGTGGTTATTATAATCGCAGTTCTCGTTGATCACATAATCGCTTATGTTATACACCGGTCGAAAATTGAAGTGTTTTCAGGAAACTATTTGGTCGCTTGGAAATCCTTGTCGATTAAAGACTAAACTATAACGACATAACAAACCAACTAGAGCAGTATATGCGCATTACTGCGATATTTGAGCTAAAAAGACCAAAAAGTAAAGTGGTTTTATTATTAATTGGATCTAATGCTGTTATTTTTAGCGAATACTAAGAATAGCTACCTCAATTCAGCAATAGTGTATTATCACATCGACGTACACTTCATAATCTATGAAGTGGATTTTAATAATTTTAAGAAGTAAAATCCTGGCCCATTTAAGGCGAGAATGAGAAGTGCGCAATGTGCTTGAATTTAATAGAGACCACATGGCAAACTAAGTGACAGGAAAATACATATACATCGACCTGTAATAATAAGGAAATAGAAAAGAAGATGCAAATATGGTGTCCTGAAAATGCAATAGACCTTATGTTGAATATGCACTTCAATTTTCGACCGGTGTATAACATATTGAGGTACAGTCCATAACTTATGAAGTGACTTTTATGAATGTTAAGGGAGAGTTAAAAGCGATTATGTGATCAATGATCAATGAGAACTGCGTATTAATAACCAGGATAGTAAATAAATATACAGAGTGATCAATTTTCAGAGCGTCAATTGGCATCTCAGTTACGTGTTTTTTTTGCTAGAAATACCCGAAACTAACCCAACCTGGGAAGTAAATATATATTCTAGCAAACACTAAGAATTAGAATTTGAATATACGAGCTATGTATTGGATAGAAACGTATATACTCGAAGATTTATGAAGTGTTTTCAGGAAACTATTTGGTGGATTGGAAATCCTGATCGATTTAAGACTAAACTATAACTACAAAACAAAGCAACTAGAGGAATACATGCGCATGAAACTGAGATATTTGAGCTGAAAAGACCAAGAAGTAACATGGCTTTATTAATTATCGTAGATAATGCTGCTATGAGAATAGCCAGTTCAATTCACGAACAGTGTATAACATATCAACTCACATTTTATAATGTATAAATAATCAAAAAATGATGCAATATTTGGTGAGAAAAAAATACCAAGAGCTTACGCTAAATAGACCCTTCAATTTTCGAGCCGTGTCATTTGTTATATTGCCGTACACTCCATAACGTATGACGTGATTTTGATCAATGTGAAGGATGTGTTGAAGGCGATTAAGTGATCAACGACAAATGCATATTATAACAACCACGATAGTAAATATACAGGGTGATCAATTTTTAGAGTGCCAATTTACGAAATAATAGATCAGCTTCAAATTTCGATATAGAAAATAGCCACTTCATTTTTAGACAGGCTGAGGAGAGCACCCTAGCCGTCCTGTGACCATGAAATGGACAAATGATCGCCGACGTGCGGCATAGCACATGTCACCCGAAGAAGAAGATATACCAAATTGACGTACACTCTATAACATATGAAGTGACTTTAATAAATATTAAGGAACTGCTAAAGGCTATTAAGTGATCAAATACTTATTGTACTAACCACGATAGTAAATAAACAGTGGGGTCAGGTTTTAGGGTGCCAATTGACATCTCAGTTACAAAATAATGGATCAGATTTAAATTGTTTTATTGATAATAACCACCCACTTTTTCACTAAGTCACGGACAGTGTATAACATATACATACACTCCTTAATGTATGAAGTAGATTTTTATAAGGAACGTATTTTATACGGTAGAATCCTGGCCGATTTAAGACTAGTACTGACAGGACAATAAATATAAATCAACCTGTAATAATAAGGAAATAGAATAGAAGATGCGATAGTTGTTGACCTGAAAATGCAATAGACCTTTTGTCGAATAGGCACTTCAATTTTCGAGCAATGTATACAATATTGACGCACACGCCAAAACTTATGAAGTGACTTTTATGAATGTTAAAAACGATTAAGTGATCAACGAGAACTGCGTATTATAATATCCACGATAGCAAATATACAGGGTGATCAATTTTTAGAG
Source organism: Pissodes strobi (assembly GCA_016904865.1). NCBI lineage: Eukaryota > Metazoa > Arthropoda > Insecta > Coleoptera > Curculionidae > Pissodes > Pissodes strobi. The sequence goes on along the minus strand of MU187858.1, from coordinate 60,209 downwards.
TACCAATTGGCATCTGAATTACAAAATAATGGATCATCTCAAATTTGTATTCTGAAACACATGTTTTTTTTGCTAGAAATACCCCAAACCAACCCACCCTGGGCAGCAATTATATATTCTAATAAGCAATAAGACTAATAAATTCAATTTACGAGCTGTGTATAGCATAGGAACGTATATACTCTAAGACTTATGAAGTGTTTTCAGGAAATTATTTGGTCGCTTGAAAATCCTGGTCGATTTAAGACTAAACTATAACTACAAAACATAGGAACTAGAGGAGTACATGCGCATGAATCTGAGAGATATAAGCTAAAAGGACCAACAAGTAAAGTGGTTTTATTATTAATTGGAGATAATGCTGTTATTTTTAGCGAATATTGAGAATAGCCACTTCAATTCACAAACAGTGTATAACATATCGATGCACACTTTATACTGTATAAATAATTAAAAAAAGATGTAATATTTAGTGAGGAAAAAATACCAAGAGGTTACCCTAAATAGGGCCATTCAATTTTCGAGCGGTGTATAACAAATTGACTTACACTCAATATCGTATGAAGTGACTTTGATCAATGAGAAGGATGATGTGTTGAAGGCGATTAAGTGATCAACGACAAATGCATATTATAACAACCACGATAGTATATATACAGGGTGATCAATTTTTAAAGTGCCAATTGGCATCTCAGTTACGAAATAATAGATCAGCTTCAAATTTCGATATGGAAAATAGCCACTTTAATTCGAGGACAGTGTATAGCATATCGACGTACCCTCCACAATATATGAAGTGGATTTTGTTAATTTTAGGAACGTGTTTTATCCGGTAGAATCCTTACTCATTTAGGACGAGAACGAAAAATGTGCAAGCATCAACCTGTTATAATAAAAAAAATTGGAAAAGATGCAATATTTGGTGCAGCGAAAATAGCGATATAGCTTATGTTGAATAGACACTTCATTTTTCGAGCGGTGTCTATCAAATTGAATTACACCCCATAAAATATGGAGTGACTTTGATTGATTAATGTTAAGAGAGTATTAAAGGCAATTAAGTAATCAATGAGAAATGCGTATTGTTATAATCAAAATAGTAAATATACAGTGTGATCAGTTTTTAGGGAGCCAACTCGATATCCAGGTAAAAACTGGATGACTTCAAAAAAATAACTGCTTCAATTCACGGACAGTGTATAGCCTATAAACGTACACTCCATAATGTATGAAGTGGATTTTTAAGATAGTATTTTCTACAGCAGTAGACTCCTGGCTAATTTAAGACGTGAACGAAAAATGCGCATTGTGGTTGGATTTAATAGAGGCCACATGACAAAGCAACTGATAGCACAATAAATAAACATCAACTTGTATTAATAAAAAAAATATGCAATGTTTGTTGGGGTAAAAATAGCAATGTTGAATAGGCACTTCAATTTTCGAGCAGTAAATATCAAATTGATGTACACTCCCCATAACGTATGGAGTGACTTTTATTGATGTTATGAAAGTATTAAAGGCGATTAACTGATCAACGATAAATGCGTATTATTAGGACCACGATAATAAATATACAGTGTGTTCAGTTTTTTGGGAGCTAACTTGATATCTCTTTTATAAATTAATGGATCGGCTTCAAGATAATTAGATGTTGAAAAATGACCACTTTAATTCACGGACAGTGTATGGCATATCGACGTACACTCCATAACGTATGAAGTGGATCTTATTAATTTTTTGAAAGTATTTTATACAGTAGAATTCTGGCCAATTTAATGAGAAAATATGTTCTTTCTTTTACGTTTATTTAAACTAACTCCAGCTACTTGGACATAATAGAGTTTTTGAAAATACTAATCAAGATTATGTCGTTATTTTTGATCACAAAGAACCGCTAATAATATGATTTCCCGAAAGATCACACCCTCTTTTTACCCACTAATAGGCGCCAATGGTTAATTTAAATTATATTGTGATAAAGGCACTTTTTAAGGCGCTTTAACATCTACCCAAATTTGAAGTTGATCCGCTAATTTTTAGGGTGGCTCCTTGAAAGGATCACAATGTATATTATAATGTTGGACTTAAAAAGAAAGGAAATTAAATACTTCGTGAGCTGAACAGAGCAAGAATTAATGTGATATTATTTCGTATTAGAGAAAATGGGAGTATTTCGAGCCAGTCTTTAAATAAGCCACTTCAATTCATAGGTGGTATATAATATGTTGACGTATATACTCCATAATTTATGAAATGGTTTTTATTAATGAGAATATTTGATACGGTAGAATCCTGGGCGATTAAGACTACAACGAGAAATGCTTTTGATTGGATCTAAGAGAGAAAACAATGACAAGGCAAGCAAGGGCAATAATAAACTGCAATAAAAAAGAAATGAGATATTATTTCTTCAATTCATGGGCAGTGCATAGCAAATAAGCATATATACTCCACAACTTATGAAGTGGCATTTCTTTAGAAAGTATCTGATGCAATGGACTCTTGAGACGTCAACCAGAAAAGTGTTTTGCTATTGAATCGAAAAGAGAAAAACGAGAAGGCAATCTGATGAGCAATATAGAACGACAACTTATGAGGCAAATGAAAATTGCAATCCTCTTTATATCTTAAACTTACCTCGCTAATCGGTAGGATCAGTAGATTTTATGACATTTTCCGAAAATTTTGACATAGCCCCTGAAACAATTCATATTGAAAACATGCTGTAGAGGGGCCATCGTTCTTAGAACTATATCTTCATAATCTTGCATCGGACCGCCATGTACTAAAATTGGTGGTCCGGAAACTGTAGCCAACAATAATATAACTGCCAGAACTCGAATACTTTCAAAAGGCATTTTTGTCGGTAAGTCACCGTTTGCATCTACGTTGAAAACGCGAATAATTGAAGAAGCGCGATCTAAGTGCAACAGAAGATATTTGATACGTAGGTGGATAATATGCATTTATATTATGATAATAAAAACTTTAATTGGAATAATCTATACCCCTTCATTAGTGCTATTAAAAATGATGATTATTAATAGATAATACCAATCAGTGCAGTGTTACAAGCACAATAGCGTTTACGCAATAGCGTCGATGGGTCGATTTACGGAAATACACTGTTTTGAAATCTACCGCACCCGGCCTGGTCATCAATATGGATAAAATTCGGTTTAAATGAAAATGATTCACTTTCGTCAACAAAGCTACCTACTATGATTCGGATTTGTAGGCCTCCATCCAATGTTGTCAGATTCACTTTTTTTAGTTCAGAAATTAGACGTCACAACAATCGAGTTGCAGGTAAACACTGAAGAATATGTAAGAATAAAAAAATCGGCAAATGCGTAATATTACTTATGTTTAGTTGGTAAATATGTATGTCTAGAAAAAACCAAAAATCTTTAAATATTTTAATAAATGCATGAAGCGACCTTAACAAGGCTCAGTAAAGGTACTGGAGAGCTGCCCTAAACATTAAAAAATTGGAACAATAATATCTACGAATCCTATGATAGGACAATATCAAAAGTCTAGCCCAGATTCACGGTGCCTACTAGTGATGACGTCATTCTTTCGTTTCAGCGTTTTGACATTGAGTCGGTTTGCAGTGTTGCCAATCGACGTCGAACTTACTGATGCCAACAGCATCATTGAGACCGATACGCGTTTGAAATGAAGATTTTCAGCTTTACAACATTCGATTAAAGGAAATTTATTCTTGAGTGAAGGCCTGATATAAGGTTATATTATGTTGACGCAACTAAAAATTGCTTTAAAAATGTTTATGGTTAAAGCTAAGTTTTTGAGGTAAGCATCAAGGCAAGGCACTAATAATCCTTGTCTTCTATAATAAAAACGTTAATTTATGTTGACGTATATACCTACTCCATAATTTATGAAATGACTTTTATTAATGAGAATTTCTGATACGGTAGAATCCTGGGCGATTAAGACTACAACGAGAAATGCTTTCGGTTGGATCTAAGAGAGAACAAAATGACAAGGCAACCAAGGGCCGTAATAAACGACAATAAAAAAGAAATAAAATAAAATGGAGCGCGAAATATTATTTCTTCATATCATGGACAGTGTATAGCAAATAAGCATACACTCCACAGCGTATGAAGTGGCATTTCTTTAGAAAGTATCTGATGCCTGAGACGATTAAGACGTCAAACAGAAAAGTGTTTTGCTATTGAAAAAGAGAAAAACGAGAAGGCAATCAGATGAGCAATATAGAACGGCAATTTATGAGGCAAATGAAAATTGCAAGCCCCTTAATATCTTAAACTTACCTCGCTAAGCGCTAGGATCAGTAGCTTTTATGACATTTTCCGCCGATTTCAACATAGCCCGACTTACAATTTATTTTGACAACTTGCTGTGGAAGGACCACCTTTCTTACAACTATATCTTCATAATCGTGCATCGTACCGCTATGTTCTAAAATTGGTGTTCCGGAAACTGTAGCCAACAATAATATAACCGTCAGGATTCGAATACTTTCAAAAGCCATTTTTGTCGGTAAGCCACCTCTTGCATCTACGTTGAAAACACGAATAAAGCGCTATCTAAGTGCAACAAGAAGATATTTGATACGTAGGTGGATATGCATTTGTAATAATTATAAATTATGATGATAAAACCTTTAACTGGAATAATCTATACGCCTACATTAGTGCTATAAAAATGATGAAGCTATCGCTTTTTATTATTAATAGATAATACAAATCAGGGTTACAAGCACAATAGCGTTTACATTAAGTCGATGCTACTTGTATTTATGGAAATAAATGGTTTTGATATCTAGCGATTTAAATATACTGTCTTTAACAATTGACCAAATATATAAATAAAAAGAGTAAAACATTCTTTAAAATATTAACAGGCTCGAGAAACGATCATATATAAACCCTACTTTTAGTTCCGTCAACAGAGTAGTATGCTACGATTAGGATATCTATATTTTAGACCTCTAGTCAGGGTTGCCAGATTAAATTGTCTTCGGTCAGTACTAGGCTTGCCCGGTCTGGTAATCAGTAGGTTGCCAGATATAATAATACTTAATATTGTGTCCTAGTTGGGGGTAAAATTCAGTTTATTTGAAAGTTCATCAACAGAGCTACCTACTAGGATCCGGATTTGTAGGCCTCCATCCAATGTTGCCAAATTCAATCCATTCAATTCACGAGGATCAGTATAGAGGACTGCCCTAAACATTCGAAAAACGTACAAGATCACTATTTATTAAATTCTTCCGTTTTCATGTTCTGTGTAATAATATCTAAAAATCGCATGATGGAATATTAACAAAAATCTAACCCAGAACCACGAGGACTACTAGTGATGACGTCATTTTTCCGGGTGAAGATTTTTAGCAATTCATTATAGATTTATAACAATTCATTAAAGAAAATTTATTCTTGAGTGAAGGCTTGAGAGCAGGTTACACTCTGTTGAGGCAACTAAAAATGGTTGTACGTCCTTGGATAGAATTACAAGCCGCGTAAGAATGCAAAAGGCATGCTGCAGTTTAACGTTCCATGATTCTAGAATCGGCGGTTCAGAATTCTCAACCGACGATAGTCTAACCGACTCGATTTTCCACTTGAGCGAAAATTATCGCCTTGGATTGGTTATGCACGATCGAGTGGGAATATCCACCCCTGAAGCACAGTTTATATCGTAATTTTAGGGTATAAACTGTGCCTGAGGCGCATCGCTAGAATTAAAATTAAAATTAGTTGCAGTTCAGATCCCGCAAAGGCAAGAAGCAAGAAATCAATTTAGGCCAGCGCCATCGTTGATCTTCAGGAATCCTAACGGGACTGTCAACTCATACATTTAGCCCCTAGCGCCATATCTCTGAGAAATGTATGAGATTTTCATAGATTTTTGGCTATTAGGAACAATGCTCGAATAAGTGCAACACGTTTTTTCCTATTAAAGTTAGAGAGCAAGTAAAGATTTTAATTATTAAAAACAAGCCTAACACCGGAGAGTCGTGCTTGCAATGCCCGGCTCCGGGAATGGAGTCGTAGAGCGCCACCAGTTCTTACCAACTAAAGTGGAAAAGCTCCGCTGGTGTTGTAAGGGGTTGTTAGGCATGCTTATCAAACAAAGAAACTCAGTCTTAACTTAACAAGAAAACACAATCTAAATTTACGGATCAATTTATTAGCTTCTAGGTTTCTCTTTTTAAAAACAGCAACAATCCTACAGTAAAATTTTAGAATTTAAAGGCAAAGGAATGTCAAAATACTAATTAAGTAATTAATAATTAGGGTACAATATGATGATTGTACAGGGACCAATTCTGTTGTTAACTCGGTACTGTATGCCTTACACCTAAACGCTCTAAACACTACAATCCGAAGTGATCACTTTGGTTTACCCAAGGTTATTACATATATGGTATGCGTGCGCTAGTAGCTGCACCAACTATAAATGTAGCGATAATAATATGTAGTGATAAGAAGCCACAATAATATCAATCGACCCGAAAAACAAATGAATAAAGGAAGAATAGAATTATTGAAGGCTATCTTAAAGCTTGGCTGTCAATGCTTGATTTATATTCAAAGAATAAGAGCGATTATATCAATCGGTCAGAAAAATAAATGAATAAATAAAATTAAACTCTCTTAAAGCTCGATCGACAAGACTAAATTTATATTTAAACTTTAAAAACGATTATTAATCCGCAAGAAAAATAATTGATTTAATGTAGTTTTGATGTCTCTTTCAAGGCACAATCTGTAGTACTAAATTCATAATAATTAAACACACACAAAAAGAAAATAATACTGCTTCTGTACGATACCCCGTTAGATCCGGTCGAAGATCAGCTGTTGGTAAAACTACCCCAGCTCCACGGTGCAGGCAAAAGGGAGTAACTCGGGTGAAAGCGCCGGGCACCTGTAGCAAGAACCAGGTACTGACTTAGCATCGGTGGTATAACTGGCCGAAGACTGGTATAGTCCGGACTCGATCACCGGTGATAAGACTGGCTGTAGTATAGCCCGGTGATAGAACTTGTAGCCCGGAGATAAACCCCTGTAATAACCCAATACAAATTAGACAAAGCCCCTTATTTCAATAAAAAAAACTATACCCCCCCCCCCCCCCCCTTGCATAAATATATTTTCTTTATAAAACGAATCCCCCCAAAATTATCAATGACCATCAGCAAATAAAAGAAATACAAACAAAAAGGAAATAGATGTGAGTCTCCTCTAAATAATATAAACTCCCCATATGATCAAAACTAAAGTCACAATAAAATAACATTCAGATATGATAAAAGGAAATAGATAAAATATCTCATGGAATGCAATGCAAATGGTGGTCAATGTAAAAAAAGGCTAACACAGATAAGGCAATTAAATCGTTAATTTAGACAAAAAAAACTTTAGCAATAGTTACCTCGCTTGAGTTGGAGGGTGGCGGGAGAATCAACGGTCTCGATCTTGTACGATGAGCTCGGAAAGCCTCTAGAAATAATGGAAAATAGCCATTAGCACGTGTTTCACAAGCAATAGAAAAAAATTAATTCCAGAAAAAGCTTACCTAATGCAGTATTTAAATCCCGACAAATCGGTCGTGTCAAAACACAAACTATATTCCCTAGAGGGGTAGTATAAAATGCAATACTAAAAGCTGAGTCACTATGACTGCACTAAAGCAAAAACCTTCCTCTATCACCGAAGGGTATTTCTAGAAGAACGAGATCATCGGTTTCAGTCAATTTGCATTTTTCCACTTCCACGGAATTAGAGAGCCAATGTCAGAAACAAGTGGTAGGGCCGAGAACTGCCGTATCGTATTTTAACGATTCAATACGAGGAATAATTCTAAGATAATAAACGACTTAGTTCTCGTTTATTATGGTTATAAAACGACCGCGAAAGCCACAATTAATGATCTGATATTAAATTGTTCAAGAAATACTAGAAAATATTCCTAAACGCAATGATAATCTTTTAAAAATCTAAATCGAAAGCAACAATTACGGCAGGATAGCCCATTCCTACTACCCAGTGCCACCAATTGAATATTACAAAAGTTACAATCGGTCGCGTAGAAAGATAAATACGAGTTTCCAAGCCAGTCAGCGGTACCAAAAAGTTAAGAAATATTCAAACCGAAAATAAAATATGAATTTGACGGATCTAATGAGACTTTACAGTAGGCTTTATTAACCCAACTCTTAAAAATATAAAACGGTTTGCTGGCCGTTCTACGGTAATGTAATATAAATTAAGCAAAGTTATACTAACAACATAGTATGCCATTTTAGTAATTTGATCAAACCTAAGCGATCTGTGGTTCGCTTATCAACTAAAATAATTATAGTCACAAAGTGCCTGAGGGTTACATAAGAGAAAGAGATGATCAAAATAGCTACTCAAGGCCACAACAGTGTTATAAAAGCTAATGCAAATATATCATTAACCTATATGTGGAATAAAATTAATTTACATTAATAAATGCGGCAACCTTAAGTTTATTGACAACAAATCGAATCAATAAATTTAGAATTAATTAACCGAAGAGGTGAATACTCAATAATTCTTACCGCAAAATATAGCATCTTTTGTTGTCAAATGTGAACTTTAAAATCTTTTACACTGGCCAAATCAAACTGTTACAAAAGAAAGGGCTGTAGAAAGCTTACGGACGAGCGAAAGGAGCCCCGAAGCGAAGGAAAAAGCATTGTAGGACCAGCACTCTCAACTTACCGAATCAGTCTCCTAGCAAATTTATTGAGTTTTTCTGTGATTTTGCAACCTCAGGACTTACCCGAATTTTCGACAATCTCGAAGAAAGGAATTTATATTGTATTGTATTGTATGTAAAGGGGTCGCTTGGCTTTTCAGCCCTTCTTCACTTAGACCTAAAAGGTCTTTTGTGACTACCCTGCTTTAGATTTTCCCAGAAATGCCTGCACTCCTTATTCCAGATATTTTAGCCTTTGACGGGTCAGTTCTCTACATTCTCAAAGAATGTGTTCCGCAGTTTCGTTTGCCGAGTTGCCAAATCTCTCAGTATTGTCCATGTTGTGGAGATGGTACCTCCATGGTCCATGACCTGTTAGGAAGCTCGTGACCAATCTTAGATCGTTTTTATGGCGCTCTAGTAGCTTCTTAGTGTATTCAGTCGAGTGCCATATGAATCTTTTCGCCTGTCGTTGTCCTGGAGTGTTTCTCCAGTAGGCCTCTTTCTGCCTTTTTTCCCACTTATTGAGGTCCTCTCCGAGGATCCGCTGGTGGTGCCACAGAATGGTTCAGGTCCGTAGAATGGACTCTGCGCTCCTTCTTTGGCCAATTGGTCGGCAATTTCATTGCCTTCCACTCCTTCGTGCCCTGGCACCCACAACAGAGTTACTCTGTTATATTTAGCCAGTTCGTTAAGAGCGTTCCGGCATTCCCAAGCAAGCTTTGAGTCAAATTCGCACGAGGCTAGTGCCTTTAAAGCCGCCTGGCTGTCGGATAGTATATTTATGGTTGCGCCTCTCGGTTTTCTTTTGATGCATTCAGAGCTAGAGATTTTGACATCCTGCATCTAGGACCATAAATCCCGGCGCCGACCCCTTGTTCCATTTTAGATCCATCTGTGTACCAGACCAATGTACCTCGTTCGGGCTGTAGTGCTCTCATTGTTGGGCGACCTTTTATGATCACCTTAGAGGAGCGTTGGAAATCCCTTGTCTTTGGCATATGGTATGTTGGTTTGGCCAGCGATTCGACTCTGATTGTGTCCAGAATCTTTAGATGGCCAGTCAGATCACCTGACTTGTTGATTGGGTCTGGATTACTCTGAACGCGCTTAATAAGGCCTCCCTCCTCACGCTTAAATGCAGGGGAAGAAGGTGCAGCATCGTCTCCAGTGCTATCGTGGGGCAGGTTTTTATTGCCCTCGTGATACCCAGACAGGCAAGTCTTTGCACTTTTTGTAGTTTACCTTGCGCAGTCTTTTCCTCTGTTTTGGTCCATCAGTGAGGCGTATGTGACTATTGGTTTTACAACTGTAATGTATGACCAATAGATCATGTTGGGTTTTAAACCCCATGTTTTGCCAAAAAGTCTGCGGCATGCCCAAAGTGCCGCTGTTGTCTTTTTGGTAGTCCTTTCTATATGTTCATTCCAGTTAAACCTGCGGTCAAGGACTATCCCCAGTCACTTAACACTGTCTGAGAGTTCAACCAGAGTATAACAAACCAACTGTTATACTCGGGTTCAACCGTCACGCCATCTAGGCTAGGTGCTGTAAGGCCCACCTTTCTCCTTTTTGTGAACGGTACTATGACGGGTTTACTGTGATTGACATTTAAACCTTCCCTTATACACCAGTTTTTAACAAGATGTAGAGCATTTTGCAATTTGGCCGATATTGTGCCATCATACCTGCCCTTAATTGTGATGACTAGGTCGTCAACATACCCTTGGACGTCATACCCTTCGGTTGTGAATTTTACCAGGAGTCGATCTACTACCAAGGACCACAGCAAGGGCGATAAAACTAAGACTTGCTGATACCCTTTTGCTGCTTTTACCGTTACAGTAGCGTCTCCTAAGGTTGAGGTAATTTTATGACTACAAAGCATGGCTTTTATTAATTTCGTTGTAGTTTCGTCTATACCTCTGTCTTCTGCGGCAATTTGTATGGATTCATATGAGGTGTTGTCAAATGCACCCTCTATGTCTAAGAATGCACACATAGCCACTTCTTTCGCCACGGATGTCTTTTCAATGAAGAAAGGAACGACTCTACGAAACTTACGGGCGAGCCGAAGGATCCCCGAAGCGAAGGAAAAGGCATTGTAGGGCCAGCCAGCATTCTCAACTGGTATCGATCAGTCTTCTAGTTTTTGGAACTTCAAGACTTAAAAGAATTTTGGGAGAAAACATTTTTGAAGACAGAAGTTAAGCACTTGAAGATGCCTTGTCAAGCGGCCGAATGCCAACACCCCGCGAAAAATGCTAGTTGCAAGCACCTTGAGTCAGCCTACTTGTTTGGGTTCCCCCGATTCACATACGTGCCTCTCTGGTCCTTCATACCAGTCGTAGTTAAACATTGGGCGAGAGTAAAGCGCGTCGACGGCTAGTTCAGTTTCGAGAACTAGAGAGACCCCCATACTTTAGAACTTTAGCTACTCGGCCTACGGGTGAATAGTGAAAAGGCATAGGAGCCGAAAAAAGAAAATCAGGCTTAACCTAAAGAATTCGGGCGCGTTCAACCAATACCTCAGTTGTAGGAGGTATTGGTTCAACGAGTGATAAGTTAGCCAAGTGCGTACGGGAGGTAGCGACTGGAGTTATCTGAAAAGAAGAATCAAAGGCTATTTATCACTAGTTCGTATATTGTACAAAACCAGCACGGTCTCTGAACTGAGAGGCGTGTCCGGGGAGTAGCTTGGTCTAGAATACACTAATCACACATTAATAAGCAGAACTATGAAAAAATAGCTTTTAAGAAATTTCCTTCGCCATTTCGTCCACATTAACACTATAAATATTATATGGTTTCAAATATAAAGAGACTGTTAAAGCAACTGGTTAGTCAAAAGGCAAATCCTAAGCAATATCCTAGCTATTACTTTTAAACACAACCCCGCCCCAGTCCACAATGATTTTAATGACTCCTCGAATAAATAATTTCCTGAAACCACTTCATACTTTTTGGAGTATATACGTTCCTTTGCTATACACAGCTCGTAAATTGAATTTATGAATCTTATTGTTTGCTAGAATATATATTTATTCCCTAGGTTGGGTTAGTTTGGGTTATTTCTAGCAGAAGAATGGCGTTTTTCGTTGATCGCTTAGTCACCCAGTATTCTGTCATATCAGATGCACTTCCATAAAATTAATAAAAGCTACTTCATGTATTATGGGGTATATATACGCCTATATATTAAATAGTACTCGCAAATTGAAGTGCCTTTTACTAATATTTGCTAGAAATTTTTAGCATACAAAATATTGCATTGTCTTCTTATTCAAAACTATATTAAACAAACACCTTAAGCAAAATTAGCTACGTAAGTTTATAATAAACACCCTGTATATATAATTATAAAAGTAAGATTTTATAGATGAGCATAATCAATAATAATAATTGTTATCAACGTGATATATACTTGTGTTATCAAACATTTGATGTCCTATTTCACTGGTACAGCTTCGATTCGATCATTATCTGAAATGAATAAAGCACAAAATGCCCCTATATCAAATCGTTGATAGCTTAAAAAAATTATTGCACCATCACGTGACTCTTCAGAAACTGATTCAGATTCTGACGCAGCGTTGCCATGTAGCAATAGTTTCAACAAAACACTTCAACGCAGATAGAAAAAAGCAGCAACACAAATCGAAGCTATTAAAGCCGAAGTTATTGCCTACCCTGATGTTCATGTTGAACGTCCCTTTCCAAATAAATGCGATAATGTTAGGAAGGTTATGGTACTTAGTGATGAAAATGGTAGATATCTCCACAAATCAATTAAAGCACAGGTTCGAGTTGAGTCAGTTATTAAGCCAGGGGCTAGATTTCAAGACGTTATTAGTGATACTGACTTATTGATTAAAAACTATAACGAAAATGATTATGTTGTTGTCTGGGCTGGAACAAATGACTTCTTCAAAAATAGATATCCTAGACTGAGTAAGGTTTGGCAAAAGTTGAAAATATGTACTAACACAAATTCCATTTTTCTGTCTAGGTACTCCAATTGGTTATAAGGGTAAAGGCAGTATTTTTAAATTTAATGATAAACTTAGAGAATTCTTGAATAGAGTAGATCATGTTTCAGAGAGTCTTATATCATATCTCAACGTTGGCCAAAGAACAACAATGACAAATTTGAGCATTGCAGCAAATATAGCTGCTTTAATTTTGAATAGTAATGAAAATTTGTATAAAACACTTATTCACATTCCCACTCAAGAGAACTGTGGCCTCAATGAAATTAATGTTTGCTCACAGGAAGATTATCAATTCCCAACGTCATGCATTGTTGCTGATATCAGTAACGCAGAAATATCTGAAGATATTCCTGCTACTTTTGAAACTGAGGAAGTGTTGGTTCACACCTCAGCTAGTTCTGACAACGATTGTGTTTTTTAGAGGTAACGAGCCTAACAAACACTGTTCTCTCTTAGTATTAAATATACAGTCTGTACGTAGTAAGCTTGATGGGCTGAGCATTCTTTTGCATGAATGTGACTCTCCAAATATTGTACTTCTGACGGAGCACTGGCTGAAGATTGGTGAACCAATTTTTGTTGAAGTGTATAGTTTGGTGTCTTCCTACTGTAGGGGGAGCAGCTGTGCATGGTGGTACCCTGGTTCTTAAATAATGATTTTTTAAAACTGCATAATTTTATAAATATTAATAAGTACAATCATTTGATTGTGGAGAGGGAATTTGAGAAGGAAAGCTGGCGAATTATAAATGATCTGCGTGGCGCTAATGGTGCCACAATTAGTATGGACTCCACAATATTAAATGACTACTACTGCAATATTGCGGTCAATCTGTCGAGAAAAATCAATGGCCAGTGTAGTTTTTCTCAGTTTATGAGAGAAGGTTCAGTTCGGGATGCCTTTTTCTTACCTCCAACAGATTCTGAAGAGCTTTGCGGTGTGTTTCGTGATATCAGAAATAAATATGCATCTGGGTGGGACGACATATCAATTAAAATATCTTCTGAGTTGCCGGTGTCGGCTTTGGAAGCACTGGTTGATGCTATTAACCATTCGTTTTTGCGAGGGTATTTCCCTGAGTCCTTAAAAAGAGCCATAGTCATTCCTATACATATTATTGAAAAGTTGGCCAAAGTAAGAGCGTTATCATTCCTAAACAAAAATAAAACCTTATGTGCTTATCAATTCGGGTTTCAGGGGGGTAAGAGCACAAATGATGCCATCTTTTCATTTCTGGAAGAATTATATTCCGTTCTTAATAGGGGCATAGTGGCTGCGGCAGTGTTCTGTGATTTGACAAAGGCATTTGACTACGTTGATCATGGAATACTGAGCTTGAGAACTATGGATTTAGGAGGGTTTCTCTGGAGTGGTTTAAGTCTTGTCTTTCGGGAAGGACACAACGGGTATCGCTTGGGGGAGACATATCTCGAGAATCAGAGGTTCACACCTCTCTTATTTCTTGTGTATATTAATGATATTTCTGGGGTACCTGTGAGAGGCAAGTTCACACTTTTCGCGGATTATACTACCATCCTCTGGGATGGTGGTACTGATGCGGAATTGACTGAAATGGTTGCTTGCTAGTGATATCTGTATTGTAAAAAAGTGGTGTAACGCGAACTTGCTGACTTTTAATTTTGAAAAAACAAATGTTGTTACTTTTGGGTGTGTAGTTGGAGATATCCAGTTGAGCAGCAATTTGTTAAAGAAGCAGGAGAATGCAAAGTTCTTGGGATTGAATATTGATAAAAAATTAATGTTTCAAGCACATATTACGGGTCTGTGTAGTATATTGGCAAGGGGTTGTTATGCTTTAAGCGTTATTTCCAGGGAACTTGATGCATCATGTGCTAGGAAGTGTTATTTTGCACTTATTGATTCTCACCTGAGGTATGGGATTTGTTTTTGGGGAAATACAAGCCGATATCTGCTCAATATTGTCACGAGTAGCTTAGGGGGTAGCGCGTTTATTTAAAGAATAACTTCTCAGATATGAGCCTCGTCGCGATTAGTACAATGACGGGGTCTCCATGCTTCCTTTACTCTACCACTGGATGTTCTACTCGTGAGGACACGCCTTGTTTAGCGTGCCGGGGGTAACTGAGGTAGACCGGGATCGCGTAACGTGGGGTAAGAAGAGATGATAAAGTAAGCACGTTTAGTTTATAACAATAACAATGTATTAACGATAAAACTTTAACAACAATTATTGGTCAGAAAAAATTAGATTCTATTATACCCGATTACTACGGTGCGCATGTTTTCTCGATTTGAGGTACTGTTTATAGGTCTTTGTTTACTGTCTTATAATTTATAGTTTTTCTTAAGGGTTGGGTTTTATTTAAGAGCACTAAGAGATTTCACTAAACTTTTTAACTGACTATTTTGACACTTGCCTTTCTCAACACTCTGACAAACTTCTTGTCAAGACTTTACTATGGAGGTTGTGCAACCCCTGGTCCTAGCAGTCGTCGAGTGACTAACCGGTACCAGGTTTGGTAGGAAAGGAATGGAACCTAAAGCAGTCGTATGGCTAACTTTAGGAGCGGATAGAACCTAGAAGGCAGTCGTCAAGTGACTAACTTTGGGAGCTGGAGGTGAGACTAAAGTCTGCCGAACTGAGGGTTCGGTAGCGTATTTATATAAAACAAAGTGATGATCATTGCATGCATAAGGTTCAAAGTCGCTCCCGTTGATTGCTCGCGTTGTTTATAGTTTGTCTTGAATGTTTATATAACAATCTCCAAGTTCAAGTTCAAACTTGCGACAGGGTGATATTTGTTTAGTAGCTTATGCATTTTAGTAGATTACAATATGATATTTGTTATGCAAAAAAGAGCCTTAAGGTATATGTGCAAAGCCAAACCAAGGGAACCATGCAGGGCACTTTTCATAGAGCACAGAATTCTGACCTTGACCTCCATATTTATATTGGAGAGTGTTTGCTTGGCATATGAGAAGTGTAATAATAAATTGGATAGAGATATAGTTTATAATACCAGACAAACCCGCTCGCTGCCATTGCCCATACCAAGTAGTTCCTTGATAAAGAATTCTATTATATATAATGCTAAAGCAGTGTTTACACGTTCGTTGCCGGTGACCACCCGTTTGGGTCATCCCTATTATCAATAAGGGCCGATGGCCCTACTTATGGGTCATGAGCATAAGCGAGCTTACCAGGGTAGCAATCTGCTGGCGTTTCAAGGGGAATCTTGTGCTGTTGGCGGCAGTTTTAATATAGTCTAACGCGTGTTTTTGCTTTGCCGGTTTTGGAAAATTATTGTTCCTCAAGGAATTATGGATAGTAAAGCTCCCAGACCATCAAAGCCTAAAAGGCATCGTACGGTTATTGGGGGTCGCTACCAATTTGAAGCCGGCAGCGAACGTGTTAATCATCTTCCACTCAGCTTAAGGCAAATGGGTTCAGTTGGAAGGCTGAAATCAGGGGCCCGATCGCTATTATTGTCTAAGGGGTACTATACATTGTCTGAGTACTATGAAGATCGTTTATAGGCTCGTTATACATAAGTGTTTTACTGTGTTGGGTGTTGACTATTTTCTTTGCTTTTTGCTTGTATTACTAATTTACCAATAATTAGTCATATAAATTATATATTTTATTTGTTGCGTGTGTATGTGTATGCGCGCGAGTGTGTGCATGTGCTTGAATGTCGATTTCTGGTGACTGTTGGATTGTCTGTTAGTTTACTTAGTTTTAAGATTTGACATTATTTATTGTATTAATTTTAACTTATTGCTTGGTTTATAGACTCATTTTACATAATTTTATTGTTTTACTGTGTCGGGTATTGTATATCCCTTTGCTTTTTGTTAGTCATGTAAATTATATATTTTATATGTTGTTGCGTGTGTGTATGCGCGAGCTTAAATGTTGATTTTGGTGACTGTGGATTGTCTGTTAGTTTGTTGTTAGTTGTTAGTTGTCATTTTAACTTATTGCTTGGCTTATATATTTTACTCTGATTTATATATTTTACTCTGATATTTGATGTGATACTTTTATATTGACTTATCTGACATTTTGTTGACATATTTGTGATTGTTTTACCGGCTGTTTTTTGTTAATAGACATTTGCTTGTTTATTATAATTTTTATTGTCTATTTGACGATTTATTTGTACTGTTTCAAAAACTTTTTTCTGTAATTTTTTTTGGTATTTGTACCCTTAAGAATAGTACCTGATAACTCAACTTAGCAGTAATTTTAGTAAGGCAGTTATAGATAAGTAAGCTTTGTTAACCAATACTATGTATTCTAAACAATAAAGCATGTTTTGAATTGAATTTGAAAAAAAAAGAAGTAATAAGGAAGCTAAATTGCAGCTGATAAGTCAAAAGGGTAGGCCCAATATCCGTCCAAACTAATTGTTTTCAACAATTAAAGATAATTATGTATGTAAAGGTTCACAATAATTGTAAATAAAACTTGAACGGATTTTATATTGACAAAATGCATTATTCCACAAACCAGGGCAGCCTTTATTTATTATCTTTATTATAGCGTCCGTGTGTCTAATAAGATTTAAGATACGATATTAATGTATTAAAATGATAATGTTATAAAATCCCTTCGCCATGTCGTCCAGAATATCATAGAATCCGGCATTATAACTATGAAATTTTCAATAAATACAAGTCGAATCTATTTAAATAGCCAAAAACTAGTCACAAAGGTAGGTAAAAGGACACTTACGTTAACCCAAACTAACCCAACTGTTCATGTAGAAGTAAAAATAATTTTAGATAAACTTCGTAGATAAAATCCCTACGAAGTTTATCTAAAATTATTTTTGCATTATTCAAGTTCCCAGTAGGAATGAATTATACATTATTTAAAGCTTTATAATATATACAAAGCAAGGTGGTAGATAATATCACCTCAATTTTGAATTAAGTAAACAATATTGCAGCTTTTTACTTGAAACATAGTTTTAGGCTTTGAATTGTTTATTTTTTATGAGGCTTGATACAAATTCATGAAAATACACTCAAAATTGCCATTTACTGTCGAAATTATTTCTTTAATATCCTTTGTTTTAAATAAGCTTTCGTCATTGGTAGTCTATTACACTAAAAATAAAGTTTAAAACTCACCTTCGGCATTTCGTCCAGAATATTGTAAAATCTGGTAAAATGTTCAATAAATACAAATAGGGAGACGATTTAAATAGACAAAACTAAGCAAAAGCCTACAATAATTTTAGTTAAATTTCGCAGGAACTTTAATGTCAGATAAAATCCTGCAATTCAATCAGCAAATGTTTCAAACAGAAAACAAATTAATTTTCCAGAAATATTGGTGTTGATCTAAAAATTGCTATGCAATGCGAATTTAATATGAAAATTATTGTAGAGTTTCCAGTAGAAAGGGATTAATCTCAATGGCTTCAGACCTTATTATCGACATACCAATTATTTAAAGCTTTATACCATGTATAAAGCATCTATATGCTATCATTGATATCTAACACCTCCAATTTTTAATTAAAGAAATAATTCACTAGCTTATTTCTTCACAAGGCTATTGATAAAAATACGCTCAAAACTCCCATCGAGTGTCGAAAGGTTATGATGATAATCCAGATAAGACAGTTGCGGCGTAAATATTTCTTGTTTATATAAAGACATCAGTTCCTAAATTATATTAAAGTCTAGAATATCCAAATTTCCTGGCTAAAATTGGATTTTAAATGCAAAACTTAGTCGTCCAAACTGTTTTAACTTTTTTGTTGGTGTATACAGTGCAGGTAAAAGACACGCACGGTGGCTTCGTAGTGTTTAGTGATACTGCTTATCAAATTCATAATAGCAATGTAGTGAATGTGACTGTAAATAGAGCAGTTATACCGAAAGGAAGAAGGATTATTGCTGTGAAAAGCAGGTGTCCCTCAGGAAAAGTCTACAATTCCATTTTAAGAGTGTGTCTGACTATGAACTGACTGAGTTTTGTGACAGCATTGTGAGTTGTATGTTAGTTAATATTTTAGTCGTCTAGGTCTACAAATTATACATGACATGATATATTCATATTTTGGTAGGATTACCAAGAAAAAGTTGTCTTATGGTCTAAGTAAAATTACCAAGATATGGATATATCGTCCCATGACCAGACAAAACGTTCTTATTTTGGATTAGGTTTTATGAAAGCCTTTTTTATTCGAATATTTAAACATATTAATCGTTAACATTAGAAAATGATTTTTTAACATTATACAAGTCGAAAGTAGCGAGAACGAGAAATGCCTATTATTATAACCACGACATTAAATATACAGTGTGTTCAGGTTTTTAGGAAGCTAACTTGTTATCTTACAAAATAATGGATCGGCTTCAAGTTAAGTAGATGTTGAAATATAGCCACTTTAATTCACGGACAGTGTATGGCTTATGGACGTACACTCCATAACGTATGAAGTTGATCTTGTTAATTTTACGAAAGTATGTTATACAGCAGAATTCTGACTAATTTACTGAGAAAATATGTTCCTTAAATTACGTGTATTGAAGCTAACTCCAGATACTTGGACAAGATAAAGTTTTTGAAAATGCTAGTCAAGAATTTGTCATTATTTGTGACCAGAAAAAAAGCGCTAATAATATGGCTTATCGAAAGATCACACCTTCTTTTTGCCTACTAATACGCGCGCCAATCGCGAATTTTAATTATATTGCCATAAAGGATGCTTTAACAAATTTGAAGTTGATCGGCTAATTTACAACCGATGTATAAGGGTGGCTTCTTGAAAGAATCACAATGTATATTATGAAGTCGGAATTAAAAAGAAAGGAAATTAAATGCTTCGTGAGCTGAATAGAGCAAGAATTAGGTGATATTATTTCATATTCGAGAGAATGATAGCATTTCCAGCCGATTTTCAAATAAGCCACTTCAATCCACAGGTACTACAGGTAGTATCTAGTATGTTGACGTATACACTCCAGGGCAGTAAACATGAACTGCAATAAAAAAAATATTTGGTAAGCTGAATGGAGCGAGAGATATTATTTCTTCATTTCACGGGCAGTGTATAGCATATAAACATATATACTACATAACTTATGAAGTGGCATTTCTTTAGGAAGTATCTGATGCAATAGACTCCTGAGACGATTAAGACGTTATTGAGTTTAAAGGAGGAAAACGACAAGGCAATTCTACAGATGAGCAATATAAAACGGCAATTTATGAGGCAAATGAAAATTGCAATAAAATTAATCCTCTTAATATCTTAAACTTACCTCGCTAATCGATAGGATCAGTAGCTTTTATGGCATTTTCCGTTGATTTTGACATAGCCCGTGAGACAATTCACATTGAAAACATGCTGTTGAGGGTTCATCGTTCTTAGAACTATAATTTCAGAATCGTGCATTGTACCGCCATGTACTGAAATTGGTGTTCCGGAAACTGTAGCCAACAATAATATAACTGTCAGAACTCGAATACTTTCAAAAGGCATTTTTGTCGGTAAGCCACCTTTTGTATCTACGTTAATAACGCGAATAAAGCGCGATTTAAGTGCAACAAGAAGTTATTTGATACGTAGGTGGATATATCGCTTTTTATTATTAATAGATAAACACTGATTTACTGTTACAAGCACAATAGCGTTTACATTAAGTCGATGCTACTTGCATTTATGGAAATAAATGGTTTTGAAATCTATAGGGATTTAAATAATAATATACTGTCTTTAACAATTGACCAAATTATTTGTGGTCGGTAAAGATATACAAATAAAATGAGTAAAAAATTCTTTAAAATATTAAAAAGTTCAAGAAACGATCATACATAAAACCTTCAGACCTGCGCATCATGGGCGCCGGCAGGGGGGGGGGGGGGGGAGGGGGGGGGTTTGCCCCCCCCCCCCCCCTGGTATATCAAAATAACGCTTAGTATAAAAGTACATTTCAAAATCAGTGAAACATGCCTGAAAATTACATTAACTATTTTCTTGCAATACCACAACAACAATTGAAAGATCTTACAGTGCCCTTCGACGTGTAAAAACCTGGTTGAGACCAACCATGTCTGAGGAAATATTCTCTGTTCTCTGGTCTCTGTATGCTTAGCGTTCACAGAGAATTTGTGAATAATAATAAAGACAGAGTTATTGAAAAAGCAATAAATTGGTTTTCACAAAAGAGAAGAAATCTGCTATTACTTTTCTGCGATTAGGAAACTATAGGAATGTACATCGACAGTATACATAGTATATTTTTTAGGGTAGAGATATTTCCAATACAAAATTTAAGTCAAAGTTACGCTACAGTTCAGTTTAAGTTAAAGTCTAGCAAACCGAAACCGTATATGTGTATTTTGACAAAAATATTCAAGTTTCAATCTATCTTTACTTTGTTCCAGAGGGGGACCTATGAGCGGGGACTACAGGGGCTATAGCACCCCCTCCCCCCCCCATAGGAACTGCAATATTTGTGTACAAATAATACAATTTTTAAATTAAACTAAACCTAACCTAAGAAAAAAAAAGAAGAGTTTTAATGATTGCAGATTCGATTGTTATATTATATCATCAAGAGCGAGGTCCAGTGCCAGTTTACTTTTGTTGCCTGTTGCCTAGCTCTTCTTTTTTTTACGTTTAATTGACTTGGAAATTTGTCAATAATGCTTGGTAAAATCCGCTTCGTCCGCTCGTAGAAGGCGTATTTTTTAACGATTTTAACGACTTTTGGGTAACAATTGGGCGTGGCACCCCCCAAATTTTTCGCCTTCGGCGAATCAGCCTTCGCCATCGTCTCCGTCGTGCTTTTCCCTCACATCGACTTGCCCCCGGCCCCCCCCCTGCACTTTCACCTGCCGGCGCCCATGCTGCGCATCTGACAGCAGCCCGGTGTTGTCGTTTGTCTTTCTAATATTTCACTTCACGCGTGTCCCAACAAACTTAACCCAAGGCAATGCCCA
Source organism: Pissodes strobi (assembly GCA_016904865.1). NCBI lineage: Eukaryota > Metazoa > Arthropoda > Insecta > Coleoptera > Curculionidae > Pissodes > Pissodes strobi. The sequence continues at coordinate 38,536 of MU187858.1, read as the reverse complement.
AAATCAAGAAAAAGGAACTTTGAAATATATATGAAATATCACGTACGCATGCGTGAAGCAGGTGACGATAACATCATACACCGGAAATGTTGAAGGAAGGTGCAAGCCTACTGGTAAGGGAGCTTAAATCACTATTTAATACATGCCTAATCGAGGGAAAAATACCACAGGATTGGAACACCGCGATAGTCATACTGATATATAAGAAAGGTGATCCAAGCAACCTAGAAAACTATAGACCAATCAGCCTGCTATCACAGATCTACAAGTTATTTATGAGAATAATAACAAACCGCCTTGAATAGAAACTTGACAGATACCAACCCTATGAGCAGGCGGGCTTCAGAAAAGGCATGAGTACAATAATTAGTCCAATAACGGGGTACTTCAACCTCGAAGCAAATCAGGTAGAAGATTTTATTTTTTTATCTTGTATATATTGTCGAAAGTATGCCGAAACCAAGTTTTCGACCTCCTGCTCTCTTGGCGCAACTAACTATAACCATAAAACCTCAGAATGTTTGCACTTTTTCCGGATTTTCAGCTATAACTCCATTTCTCTATGTCCTAGCAAAAACTATCCTATATTCAATTTGAAAGGGAATAAAAAGTCAAACAACTTTCATAAGAAAAGTTTTTTCCTAAATTGAAAAGTAAGCGAGCTACGGTTCGCCAAAAATCTGAAAAATGTCTCATTTTTTACTTTGTTGGATTTAAACCAACTTAGTAAAGAAAATGACTTGGAGACCCTGCATATATGAATATATTAGGAATATTGTATATTTGATACGTATAAATTATTGAACCTGTATGCATGGGGGTTTTCGCCGGCCCAAATATGATTGTTGTGGAAATTTCTGATAGCATTTTTGGAGAAGTTAGCTTCATCTGTACATATAATTCAACAGTCAAACAAGGGATTAAGCGCAATTTTTTTCCAGAAACTAATGACAAAAATTAACTCGCAAAGGAAAGTCTCGGGGAAGTAACGCTTGGACCCGTTGTATATGATACGGGTATAACAGAAAATCGTGCAGAATTTTTCAAACCAGAACGTGGGAGAGATTCAAATTATTTCCAATTTTTCTAGTACTAAGTTCAGGATTTTCATCAATCGAATTTAAAACTGCCTTTTCAATTTCTGAAGCTGTTACAGTCCAATGGACCACCTTTAATTGATTATTTAGCTTCAAAGTACATTTGCAAATATTTGCCTATCTGATAGGACTTCAGAAATTAAAAAAGCAGCTTTAAATTCGATTGATGAAAATCCTGAATTTAGTACCAGAAAAATTGGAAATAATTTGAATCTGTCGCATGTTCTAGTTTGGAAAACTTTGCACGATTTTCTGGTATACCCGTATCATATTCATCAGGTCCAAGCGTTACTTCTCAGAGACTTTCCTTTGCGAGTTAATTTATGTCACTGGTTTCTGGAGAACATTGCTCATAATCTCTTGTTTGGCCATGAAATAATGTTTACAGATGAAGCTAACTTCTCCAGAAACGCTATCAGAAATTTCCACAACAATCATATTTGGGCCGGCAAAACTCCATGCGTACACGTATCTAGATAGAAAAATCGGTTTAAAGCCAACTTAAAGTAAAAAATTAGAAATTTTTCAGATTTTTGACGAGCTGTAGCTCGCTTAGTTTTCCTTTTAGGAAAAAACTTTTCATATGAAAGTTGTTTGGATTTTTATTCCCTTTCAAATTGAATATAGGATAGTTCTTGCTAGGACATAGAGAAAAGGAGTTATAGCTGAAAATCCGGAAAATGTACCAAAATGTTGAGGTTTTATGGCTACAGTTAGTTGCGCCAAGAGTCCAGGAGGTCGAAATTGGTTTCGGCATACTTTCGACAACATATACAAGATAAAAAAATAAAATCTTCTACCTGATTTGCTTCGAGGTAGACACCCATTTTACGACGCCGTTATTGGACTAAATAGAACATCACACCGTAAGGATACTGAACGAAAAAGCAACGGAATATAACATCCCAATATGGGTCGCCTTCATAGACTTTAGAAAGGCCTTCGACACAGTTGAATTTTGGGCAATTATCAGGTCAATGAAAAATGCAAGAATAGACCAACGATATATTAACATTATACAGACACTAAATGACCGCTCAAAAATGAAAGTAAGGCTACATGAAGACACTGACGTACTGACGAAATCCTGATTAACAGAGGCGTTAGACAAGGAGATATTGTGTCACCCAAATTGTTTACACTGGTGCTAGAGGATGTTTTCAAAAGCCCACACTGGGAAGACAGAGGAATTATTATATCGGGAGAAAAACTCAGTAACCTAAGATTTGCTGATGACATTGCCATTTTTGCCCCAAACAGTGAAAAATTAGAACACATGCTTATAGAACTACAACAAGAAGCAAGAAAAGTAGGCCTAGAAATGAACATTTCTAAAACCAAATTCATGACAAACCAACCGACAAACATAGAAAGAAGAATGTGCTAGGACAACAAGTAGAGAAAGTGAACTCTTATGTCTACCTAGGTCAAGAATAACATTGGGAAAAACTAATCAAGAACTTGAAATTAACCATAGATTACATCTAGGATGGAAAACATATTGCGAAAAACTTTTGAAGAACGAGAACATCGCTGAATACCAACAAATGAAAATAGATTATGACGAAAAGGAACCTGACATTATAAGAGAAGAAGTAGTTTCGGCATTTAATAAACTAAAACATCACAAATCGCCGGGCTCTGACGGAATTGTGTCTGAGATGCTAACAGAACTTGGAGATACAGGGGTAGACATCTTCCATAAAATATGTCAACGCATCTGTGAAAACGATACATGGCCAGAAGACTGGACAAAATCCATCCACGTACCTATTCATAAGAAGGGGCCCAAAGATATCTGCGAAAATTATCCCACAATAGCCCTAACTTCACACGCCAGTAAGGTAATGCTTCAAATATTGTCAGAGAGGATCAAGCCTTATATTCTATCTCAATTGCCCCTAGAACAAGCAGGCTTCGTACCAGGACGCGGCTAACATCAACCAAATAATTGAGAAAGCGAGATAATTTAACATTCCCACATATTTGTGTAGACTACACCAAAGCATTTGACTGCGTCCGAGGGCAGAACATGTGGCCAATTCTGGATGAGATGGGAATCCCGCGCCACTTAATTGCAATATTAAAGAATCTGTACGACCATAACTCTGCACATGTAAGGTTGGAAAGTGGCCTTACGGACCCTTTTCAGGTTGGCCAAGGCGTTAGACAAGGAGGGGACTTAAGCCCTCCTATTTAACATATACGGTGAATCGATCATCAATGGTAGAAAGATAAGTAATCTACGATACGCAGATGACACCACGCTTATAGCTTCATCTGAAGAAAAACTAATTGAGCTTTTCCAGAGAATCGAAAATACGAGTGAGGAAGTGGGGCTGAAAGTACATAAAAAGAAAACGAAGGTGATGATAGTAGATCGCCAGAATCACAACAGACTGGAAATAAAGACCGTAAATAGCATAAAAACTGTCGACAACTTGATATACTTGGAAGCGCTCATATCTAACAGGGATGGATCCAGCCAAGAAATCCGAAGAAGAAGCGCACTAGCCAAAGAAGCCATGACCAAACTCACGACCATTTGGAAAAGTCATCAACAACAAATTACCAAAATGAATCTGGTCAAAAGTCTGGTTATCTCAATCTTTTTGTACGGTGCTGAAGGAATCCGACAAAAAGAAAAATGACGCATTCGAAAAGCACTGCTGGCGAAGAATGTTAAGGATTCCATCGACAGAAAGAAGAACAAACCAGTCCATTTTAGATCAACTCAAAATTAAAAAACGACTTCGCACCATAGTAGCAGAAAAGTTGCAAACATTTTTGGTCATGTCATAAGAAGAAACGGACTGGAAAGATTAACCATTGAAGTAGCCGTAATAGGCAAGAGGTCGCGAGAGAGGTCACCCACAAGATACACAGATCTCATAACGAAAATAACGGGGACCAACATAACTCAATCCAACGCAGGGACTTATGGAGAAACAGAACAAACAGCATTCCATGAAATTACGCTTCCAAGAAGGTGATTGCTCACATATATATTCAGCAACACGATTTGAGCTTGAGACTTGTGGACATTAAATGGATTTCCACTGGATATCCATTTCTGGATGTTTAATTAATGTCCAGTAAATATACTCCATTGGATGTTCATTTGACATCCAGTTTATGAGTATGATTTCTATATACATTTGTGGACACTAAATGGATTTCCACTGGATATCCGTTTCTGGCTGTTCAATTAATGTCCAGAAAATATAGTCCATTGGATGTCCATTCGATGTTTCTGGACATCTGTACACATTTTGTACCTAAAACGGATATCCATTGGATGTCGGGTGTTATCTGGGATGGATTGTTTTACACCATGCATAGTATATCTATATATACAAAACTAAAAACTGGCATAGCTCTCGTAATATTCATCTTTAGTGAAAATAATAAAAATACGTATCGATTTTTTTTCACTGTTCTATAGTTTGCAATAAAAAATAATCAGTTTAATTTATCAGGAAACTACCTAATTGCATAGCTTGAAGTTTTATACTTAATTCATTAAAAAATATAATCTATAGAAAACTTTACACTTTTTCGCAAAGGTAGACACATACCCTTATCACAAGAATAAGTTATTTATTATTCGTGTGCCCTTATTATAGAGAAATTTCCATAGAAATCATTGGCATTGGTGAAACTGGAGCTTACTACCCGAGTATATCCACCACCATGTACTCGGTTACTACTCTACACTCGGAGCTAGACCTAGCGCGGCACCTAATCAGCCCAATGTATTATTTCACGCATGACCCTCCGCTCGCTTCACTCGCTACGGGGGCTCAAGGGAAGGAAGTAACCAAAACTAATCCAAGGCATGCCTAAGCTGAATAAAAAAATTCTTTATACAAACATAACCTTAAAAAAATTAAAAACCGACAGGAATTGAACCCCTAGCCACCGTATCACAGGTCCAGCACCTAACCACTGAACCACCAGAGCACTTCTAGACAATTCATTGCACCGCAAAGACATCGGTAAACTGAAGGCTGATTAGAAGTCTTGCTAGGTCTAGCTCTAAATCTGCACTACATTCTGCATAAGAAGAATACAGTAAAGACAAAGGTTTTCCACTAATCGTGGGGTGTGACGCAAACGCGCATAATATCGTTTGGGGTAGCACCAACACTAACGGAGAGGTACGGCTTTATTAGAGCATTTCGTATCGGAAAACCTTGAAGTAGCTAACGTAAATGCGGAACCAACTTTTGTAAATCGGGTTCGTCAGGAGGTTATCGATATTACAGTGGTAACTCGAGCATTTGCGGAAAAGGTAGTCAATTGGAGGGTAAGTAGGGACATAACTATGTCCGATCATAGAATGATCCGATTCGAAATTAAATCGGATAAGATGGAGAAGCCACTGAAAAGAATTCCGAGGGCAACAGACTGGAACAAATTTAGGGAAAGTCTGGTAATGTCCATGGGAACTTTAGGGCAGGCTATTTCATCAAAACAAGAACTAGAAATTGAGGTGGTAAAGCTAAACAGTATAATCATCGACTCCTATGAACAAGCGTGCCTACTTAAGAAAGCGAGCGCCAAGAGGCTGCCTTGGTGGAGTGATACTCTGGACCGTCTTAAAAAAGACGTAAGAAGATCACACCGCCACGCTTTCAGGGAAGGGTGGCAGGAGCTCTGTTATGTGTATCTGGAAGCCAGAAGGAAATTTAAAACCGAGGTCGGACGCAGCAAAAGAGACAGCTGGAGGAAATTATGTGGAGCGATGGAGTCTCTCTCGGACTCAGCGCGTCTGCTTAAGCTGCTGGGCTCGGAAAGACAAAAAGAGATTGGCTCTCTGAAAACAGGCGAACAATGGACGGCGAACAGAGAGGAAACGATAGAGCTTCTTCTAAAAACCCACTTCCCCGAAGAGGTACAGACTACCAACTGGGACGAGGAACCAGAGCCAGAGATGGACTGGAACCTTGCCCGCAGTGTGGTGACTGAGGAATCCATAACTTGGGCAGTGGGGGAGTTCAGTCCATATAAGGCAGGAGGGCCGGATGGAATTATGCCCATGATGCTGCAGGCGGGCCTTGACCCGTTACTCCCTTACTTAAAGAGAGTATTCGAGGCCAGCATAGCACTAGGGTACGTTCCACAAGCATGGAGAGCAGCGGATGTCGTCTTCATCCCCAAGGCAGGGAAGAAAGACTATTCCCATCCCAAGTCCTTTAGGCCTATAAGTCTAGCTTCATTTTTAATGAAGACAATGGAAAAAATGATTGACAAGTTCATCATGGAAGAGATCCTAACTGATTCTCCTCTACATGATAATCAGCACGCCTACAGAAGAGGGAAGTCGACTGAAACGGCTCTCCATTCTGTAGTTAGAAGGGCCGAAAAGGCAATAGAAAACAAAGAAATGGCGCTAGCGCTCTTCTTTGACGTAGAAGGAGCTTTCGATAAGGCTAAAACGAAAACTATCTGTCAAGCCCTCCAGGCCAAGAGAACACCAGTTCATTTGGTCAAGTGGGTAAAAACAGCACTGGAAGACCGAAAGATCAGCGCCACGTTGGCAGAAGTTCGCGTCGAAGCCGGGGTAAGAGGGGGTTGCCCACAAGGCAGCTGCCTCTCGCCACATTTGTGGTGCCTGGTGATGGACAGCCTCCTGAGAAGGTTAAATCTTGAGGGATTCTACGCACAAGCATATGCGGACGACGGGCTAGTAATGATCACGGGCAAGTTCGTGAGAACGGTCTGCGAGCGTATGCAGGTGGCGTGTCGGATAGTTCAAGGTTGGTGTGAGGAGAATGGTCTCTCAGTAAACCCAGGGAAGACCGAACTCATTCTCTTCACAAGGAAACGAAATCTAACAGGTTTTATACATCCCATACTCTACCAGACGAGACTGGGCCTAAGTCAACAAGTCAAATATTTGGGAGTTATTTTAGACAGCAAATTGACGTGGAAGGCACACGTTGAACAGGTGGTGAATAAGACAACCGCGATTATGTGGCAACTAAGGAGAACGGTAGGTAGGAAGTGCGGTTTAAAACCTTACATCCTCCAGTGGCTGTACACTGCTGTGATAAGACCGAGGATTTCCTATGGATCCGTGGTCTGGTGGCCAGCGGTGGCCAGAGCCACTAATGCCAGACTGCAAAGGCTGGCTTGTTTGGGTATTACCGGAGCATTGAGAACAACTCCCGGAGCAGCACTGAACATCATCCTGGGGCTGCCGGACCTCCCGATCTGGCGGCTCACAAAAGGATGATCGACAGCGGCCTATGGCGAACGAACTACACAGGGAAAGGCCATACGACTATTGCCGCCAAAATGAGTAGGGATCTACCCATCATTGCGCCCAAAGGCAATATTCCAGATGGCAAATTAAGACTGAGAAGAAATTTCCAAGTGGAATTTCCATCAAGGGAAGAGTGGCTGTCAGGCCAGGTACGTACGCCGAGCGGCGTACACGCATGGTACACTGAAGGCTCATGGATGGCTAATACACAGTCATCCGGAGCCGGTGTATACCTAGACAACACTAAATTAGGAGAAAGCACTTCGCTGGGGAGATATGCCACTGTTTTCCAGGCGGAGGTGTTTGCTATTTTAAAAGTAGCAACCAAGGCGGAGGTAACAGAAGGTGTAGAGAGTATATATATTTACTCGGACAGTCAAGCCGCTCTCAGGGCGATCCAAAGACCCAGGGCAAGCTGTAAGCTAGTTCAGGAATGTAGAGACGCCCTAGATAGATTGGCTGTGCGCAAGGAAGTAAGATTCAGATGGGTTCCAGGGCACAGTGGCATCGAGGGCAACGAACGGGCCGATGAATTGGCAAGACAAGGCTCAATGAGCCACCTCGTCGGTCCAGAACCTGGTCTGGACTTAAGTAAAAGCCAAATCTCTCAGGAACTAAATAACTGGGCCTGGAACAAGACAAAGCACAATTGGAGAGGAAAAGAAGGATGCAGACAAGCCAAGGAAATTATTTTAAATCCCGACGGATCCAGAGCAAAGCGACTGCTAAAAAAAAACCGAGAGGACATGAGGAACTTGGTAGGTATTCTGACTGGGCATGGAAGCCTAAACAGACATCTGCACCTTATCGACGTGAGGGACAGCCCACTCTGCCCGAACTGCGGGACAGGGGAGGAGTCCTGATACCACTATATAGGAATTTGTGATAGGTGTAGTCGCCTAAGGAGGAAGACACTGGGAGCACCAACACTTGCTCGGGAAGATCTAAAGGATCTGGACTGGGAGGACGTCCTCACCTTTATCAAGGCGACGGGCCGTTTCAGTGCGGGCCGGGTGTTGGAAGTAGCCAGGTAGGGGAGGGCGGATCGGGGATGGTGAAAAGGGACTTATAGGCCTACTTACCGGGCTTCGCCCCTCCCCCCCACCATTACTACTCCTACTACTACTACTGCATAAGAAGACGGCAAAAAATACCATCCGCCATTCTCTCAAGGATATAATTATAAAAACTCTCTAACATGCTTACTTCTTCTCACGGGAATTCAAATGAGACACCCTGTATCATTGTCATATAACTAATTGCGAGTGAAAGGAATTATTCATATTTTCTTAAAAGCGACGCACCTGTTAAGTGGATTTGCGGTTAAAAACACGATTAAAATGTATATAAACTTCTAGAAGGCGAAACACATCTGGTAAACTGGTAAGTGAAGATTCGACGGCGCAAATCTATGAAAATCTTCTCGTATGTCCATATAGTCGCAAAAACGCCATTTTTCAAAACCTTGATTGCAAAATATCGCTTTCGCCATGATGTCTAGAATTAAATTATAAAAAGTTATGCTATGAGAAATGCCGTTTCAATACGCACGTATTGAGAAATCCGGCAGCAATGTAATCTAGGGTTTAAATTGTTTTAGAGAGCTCTACAGGGTGTCTGGCAACGCGTGGGCAGCTCATATAAAAATTATGCTTTCTTTCCTTTGTTAATGCATAAAATTGATAAACGAGAATATCACCTTAGTTGTTTGAAACCATTAGATATCCGGTTTATGTGTAAGACTCCATGAAGCCTTGCAATAAGACCACTAAACCGCAAGTGACGCGATCAAACGCCTCGCTAAGGTCACAGTATATTCAACTGCGCTTCCTCATACAAGCATGCGGCACGTTTAAAACGTGTAGAGATGCAATCTACTCGGAATAATAAATAAATTTGCCATTTTAAAATTCATCGTAAATTTATAAGAATCTGCTCTACATTGTTCAAGGTGCCAACTGGAAGTATGACTTCTTTTCGACCTTGTCATTGAAGAAAATTAGCGACGCCGTAATGGGTAATTTAAACTGGTCGCATTCTTAGAAAGGCGTGGGTAAGAAACATAGCTCAGCTGTGATATAAATGATATATTATTATTAATTTGTTTGGTACTTCACATCACCATCGTAGGTATATTATGTATAATAATTAGACTAATGCAATATAAAAAAAAACTTTAAGCAATTTATTAGGTCACTGGGCTTGCAACACTCCAAATTTGGCCCCGTTTGATTTTTGAAGTGAATGCTTCTTTGATTGTGATTTTTCAAGGCCGCGTCACGACACTGAAAATTTTCGTGAGCCTATGACACGGTTTATGAAAGTAGATAAAGTATATGCCTGTAATGAGAAAGAGAGAGAGGTTCGAGTCGCGACTGAATCGGACTCTAGAGGGCTCGTACGACGTAAATCTTTTTTTTTTTTGAAATATTCGCTCGAGTCCTCCCACCTGACGAGTCCCAAACACATTTCTGACAAATAGGGTCTAGACATTATTTTCAGCGAGCCTCATGGCTCAGTGATAAAATGGTGCGTTTGTGCCACGGCGCGCGGCGGCCTGGGTTCAATTCCAGTGACAAGATATGTTTTTTTTAAGGTTTTTGTTGGCTGCACTCTCGTAGCGAGCGAAGCAAACGGAGGGCCATGCGTGAAGTGACAAAAATAAAAATGTAAACATTGTGAGCCCAGGACTCGTCAGGTGGGAGGATTCGAGCGGATAGTTCCAAAAAAAAAAGGTCTGCCTCCCACGATCCGTTTTGCACTATAATTTTCATCTAGCAAGAGAGATAAAGAACATGCCTGTCATGAGAAAGAGAGAGAGAAGTTCGAGTCGCGTTTGATCCTGACTTCTAGAGTACTCCTACCCGTTTTACACTATAATGGATTTTCTATTATATATTCGCAGTGTATTTGAATCCATAGAATCCATAGGTTAATGTTGTTAGGTCAATTTTGGTAAAGAACGTGTACTGTTATACGCGACTTTTTGATGTGTAAACATCTTACGCGGCGGTATGAGGGTAAATCTCGGCAAATGTGACGGAAATGTGCAAACGGATGTGACATCATAACCATGCGCAGTGATTAGGTTCTTTCTAACGCCAGAATATAGGCAGGTGGTTGCCTATATTCAGGCGTCACGCGTCCTAAGGTGGCATTAGACTTTCATATCGATGCTGTTGATATACGATATGTTTATACATCAGTATCTCGAGTACTAGGAGACACGCTCAATCTTTTTTCCTTATGGGATCGCTTCAAATTCTCAAGACACCAAGGTACTTTATTGAAGCTGAACATTTTATTAAAGCTGGATATTTGTCCCCTAATTTCCTACAGAAACTCATTTGCCCCTAACGAAACACATCAGTCTTTGCGTAGTGCTTTTAAAATATTGATGAATGTTATTGATACATATTAGAGAAAGTGCAGAAAATTGGCGAAATGAAGAAAACCATAAAGAATCTTTTTATATTATGGTACGTTTTGCCAGTTTAAATTGAGCTAAACCATAATACCCGGATTTAGGTGCGCTTGACTATTTAAAAAATGCGCCAGCCGCTTTACTTTTTGCCAATAAAAACTGGCTAAACCTCGTTAGACGAACCTAGGGTAACGGAAAGTCCTGCCAGATATCCGGATTTAACGCCGCTTGAGTTTTACTTATCGGTTTATTTCAAATACCTAATTCATAAAACCCAACCTCAAGACACTATACACTCTAGTAATTTACTTAAAACATGTTAAATCTAGATATATATTTTCTAGGACAAATAAAGGCAATAAATCACTTGGAGCTATCTGCAGTACGGCAACTAATGAGCCTGACCAATAACGCAATGATTTGTTTACTGTTTAGAGGGTTCGTTTACTATTTTAGAATAAATAATATTTCACTTCACACATGGCCCACCGCTCGCTTCGCTCACTACGGGTGAGCAACCAACATAAACTAACCAAAACTAACCCAAGGCATGCCCAAAATGAAGAAGAACACTTTTACAAACATAACCTTAAAAAAATAAAAATAAACTTCAACGGGAATCGAATCTAGGGCGCCGTAGCACAGATCCAGCATCTAACCACTGAACCACCAGAGCACTTTAAAGCGATTCATTGTACCGTAAAGACATACTCGCGTCTACCTACAGCAAATTTTCGCCCTTCAGACCTGCGTATTTGGCAGCAGCCCGGTGTTGTCGTTCTAATATTTCACTTTACGCATGTGCCTTCGCTCGCTTCGCTCGCTCCGAGGGCACAACCAGAAAAAACTAACCTAAACTAACCCAATCTAACCCAAGGCAAGGCCTAAAATCAAGAAAAGAGAACTTTGAAAAATATATGAAATAGCACGTACGGCCATGCGTTATTGGTCAGGCTGATTAGTTGCCGTACCTGCGGCTATTCGTAAATCAATAAATCCCTTTGTCAATGTCAATTGTTATCTGAGGGCCATGTATTATTGGTCAGGCTAATTAGTTGCCGTACCTGCGGCTATCCGTAAATCAATAAATACCTTTGTCAATGTCAATTGTTATCTTCCAAACAAGATGGCGTTCCACCACAATATGAATTGTCATTATGAACTTAACAACTCGTTAATTTAGCAAATAGACAAATAATGAGGCGGGGTAGGATAGAATGGCATGTTAGATCTCCTGATTTAACTTCACTTGACTTTTTTTTTGTCAATTCAAGTCCCTGATTTATAAACAGCTTGTATACAATGTGTCTCGTTTCATGGGGCTACTTTTGCATCACAAAAATACTTGTGCGATTTTCCTTTAAAGGTACATGATTGAGGTGAAAAATAATTGGTTTTCCGAAGAAAAAATATATTTTTCTGCTTCCAATCGAAAATGCATATAACGCACGCCTATGGTGTGTTTCAGATAAAATTTTAATAAATTGGCGGTAAGCTTAAAAAGGATCGTTTAACTAGTTTTTGAGATACAAGAGTGTGGCTCCATAAAATCTGACACTTACTGCCTAGACACCTCGTATATTAAACACTATGGTGCTAAGTTAAGGATTCGTTATCTTAGGTATTGAGGTTGCGTTTTATAAACTAGGGATTTGGCCCTCCAGGAGAAAAGTTAAGCGAGGATAAATCCGGAGATCTGACATGCCATTTTTTGGGGGGACAGTAAGCAATCACCTAAATTAAAAAAAAATGTTAGCGTAAGTGTGGGGATTCGTAAAACTTGGAATCTAGTTGTATATATTCAAATTTAGTGCATATTTTAGTAAGTAAATATCTATGTAGTTAATAAGTTAGTACTTACAAAGAGTATCTTTGGTACTTAGTTGACGCTTACTTATCATTTATATTAGCGTCGTGCTCTACACTAAGCTAATTCTGACCTCCCAGATTACAATAATTATATTTGCCACCGTATAAGTAACTACTGGATAAACATGACGATTTATTTAGTAAACAATTTGCTTGCAGATAGAAGAAACCATTTTGCAAGATTATAGTTCGTGCCAAAATTACGTAGTTTTTCTATATATCGAGAACACAAATCAAAATGTACGCCCGATTTTTTGGAGTAGCAGTATTTTTCTGCGTGGTGATGATGAATATACAGGGTAGGCCACAACAGGAAGGGCCCGATGGTACTACGACTGATCCGACAACGTGGGATAAAATAAAGAAGGGAGTCGAACATGGATGGCAAGTAGTTTACGACGAAAGTCATTGTGCTTTCCATAAGGTTAGTTTAGTTTTAGTACCCTTTTTTTTGTTACATAAAATACCTTAAGGTAGTACCGTGTCAACGACTTTTATTTTATAACTATTTGCGTCTATCTAATATAGTAAAAACATGTCAAATAAACCATGCATTGATTGGTAATCTGGATTTTTTTGCTTTTATTTGACCAAGTTTCTATAATTTCAGGAATTTTGATAAAAATATCCCTTAACTCTTCTTTTTCTAAGATGTACTTTTTCAGGCAAAGTTGACTTGAATTTCTGGTTTAATATTTGTAAGATTAATTCTGTTAAATAAAACGTTTGGCAACGCTGCAAGAGTGCCAAGTATCACTCCTCATAGCAGCAATCGCCTCGACAAATTCAGAAGGACTTTATGGATCGAAAAAAGCATCATCTACATTTCAGAATTTTAAATTTATTTTTCTAAATTAACCAGAAAATTATGCTCTCCATTCTCTGCCCTGGGTTGCTACGCCACTGGTTATATTTTGTGGCAAAGGCTTAACGCGATTTCTGATATATTAAATTCCAGAGGCGCGCCTTCAGGGGCTGTCCTGAAGAGAATATGATCTACAACATTTGGGGTGTGTAGGGTAAACGTTATCTTTCATCCAAATGCAAGAGGAGCATAATTATTATGCTACAGAACAGAGGGCTTGCAGAATTTATAATTTTTCTTTTCAAAGGACCACTGATGTTGAACTACAACAATAAAACAGTTTTACATTTAACTATTAAAAGTGCAAAAGCTTTGAAGATAGATTTAAACAAACCACTTATAGTTAATAGTCTTGCACTACTTCCTTAGTAATCAGGTCTTCTGAATTAAAAAATAATAAACCACCGACGTTGCCACGTCTCTCGTTTTCTCGGAACAAATAGGTATATTGACTTTGACTGCTATTTTACTATTTTAACAAACATGATTTATTTTTTTAAATGAAACGAATACGGCACGAGCCAGTCTTCAAAATCTGCATTTTAGAGATATCATTCGCTAAGTTATGCGCGAGGCGCAACAGAAAGATAATTATGCAATAAATTACCATAATATTTGTATTTTGTCCATTTTTAGGTGAAGGACCTTGTTAATCCTCACGATCATGGCAACGGTTCAGACCCATGCAAAGATAAGCCTTACAAGAAGGATGCCACTACTACTCAGAAGGCTATAGGTAAATAATACCATGATCTTGGATCATGAATTCGCGTCTTTCGCTCAAACTCATCGACTAGTTTATAATGTTGACCATTTTAGACATTTGTTTGATTTTTGATATAGAATGCTGCATATCTTATCGAATACTTCAGTTCTACGAAAATGTCTAAGCATATTATATCATATAGCTAATTATAATAGCTGCTGAAATACCTCGAAGTTTGAAACTTGGCTTATTATACTTTTTGCATTGCTACGGTATGTCTTACAGGATTTCTTTGCTAGTAGGCTGTGGACCAACAGCTGGCCAATCAATGAATGATAGAGGACGTAATGGCTGTCCACAGTCTACGTGAATCTGTCTTTCAAACTTGAAAATGGACATACCGTGGCAT